>VUQG01013123.1:1994-12034 GCA_015106755.1 Etia nguti
TGAACTGAGTAGTGACAAGAAGAAGCAAATATCACATCTGTGCTAGAGTCTCAAATGAAAATTGAAGTCAAAATTGACAGAGGCTAGAAAAACTTCAGTCTTCTTTCTTAGCGTTTAAATCCCAGTAGCTCTAACCTTTGCGCTAGTCACTGTGAGAAGCCAAGGCACAAGTTGTACAGTACTTACAGGCTGTAGAGTTCAGGCTGAGTGGTGAAGTCTCTGCAGCACACAAGGAGAGAGAGGAAGTGAATGAAAAAGAAGGAGGGCACTACTGCTGCTGCTCTTTCTCTCAAACTCTCCCTCCCTCTTTCTCTTTGTAAAGCCAACAGGGTGTCTTTTATCTTCTGTGAATGATTCAGCCTGAGTCTGAATGTTTGACTGGGTGTCCATAGGCGTGCGCATGTAATATGTGTGTGTGTGCATGTTCCTTGTGTTTGTGTGAGCATGCTCTTTAAAGCTCATCAGGGAAAAAGGGGCTTGGTAATAGTTTCCATCCACAGCTGGAAATAATAGAAATTCCCATACAGGCGCAGCAGAACCACCTTCCGGTGTTTGACAGCACATGCCAAGAAAGATGATTTCTATAGCAATCTCAATAAATAAGCCTTAGTGTTATAATGGCATTGGTCTATTCACTGTCTTAAGCCTTTAGTGTGTGTCACATTCATTTCTATCAAAAAAAGAAAAAGGACATTCTTTAGCATGCTCTATGACATCCAGATAGCAGATAGGATCCAGGAAAGTATATTTCTTTTTTTCTTTTACATGAACTCCGCTAACAACCCCAAATATGCAAACACTTGCCCCAGTCTAGGACACAAAGACTAATCCCAAAATAAGTGTCAGTTTTTCCATCCTCTGTATCAGGCCCTATGCAGCCACCCAGTATGAGAAAACCTTTGTATTCAAGCTGTGTTCTTGTAAAATCCACACTGTAATCATAAAGATCAGCTCCATTTCTGGACAAATGTTAAGCTTCTGTTAAGTTCTTGAGGGTTTTATCTGTTAGATTCTTTCACCCTGAGTTCAGAAGCACCGCAGCCCTGCCATCCAAGATAAATATTTAACAGTCTGGCTGTGAGACCAGGAATCAAAGGTCGCACCTCTGTGAGTCTGCCCTTGTGTCAGAGACAAAAGACAACCACGTTAGCCAACAGCTGCACAGGGACCATTAATTCTTCTTCTTGAACCAAGTTTCCAGATGAGCAATCCATTATTCACAGAGGAAAAACTAATTTTTGATTAATAAAGTTCATCTCTGGAACACCAGAGAAACAAATACAAGTTTGCAAGCTATTTTTCCATCAGTGGTCAAATGATGTATGCCCCCTTCTCCGTTGGAGCCTCTTTGCAGTCCAAAAAGCAACACCCCAAAATATCCTCCAATTTCACTCTGACAGACTTTGCATTGGAAAGCACCTTAACATGAAAAATAGTACTACGCTGTCCCTCTGTGGCTCTGAGGGGAACTGTTGGGTCTATTACAGGATTTGTGATACGATATCAGGTTGCACAGACAGATGTCGCCAGAGACAAGGACTCATTATTAGAGTTTAACAGCTGTAGTAATTTAGGCAGTCCTATGTATTCCCTCCAATTTAAACAGCTGCAAACATCCACTTAAACCAGTAGGCAAGTTAAATATGTAATAAATATTCTAATGTTTAGATGTAACAAAAACATTAACAGAATGTACAGTTAATGAGGGTAATAAACTGTTGCTCTCTGACAGTGCATTGCTATGGAAGCTCGTTTCCGCCACTAAAAAACAAAACAAAAACAAGTATCCATAACCCGAAATTTCAAGTTATTTTTCTCAAAATTTCGAGAAAATAACTCGAAATTTCGAGAAATTGATACTTTTTTTTTTTTTAGTGGCGGAAACAGGCTTCCATACATTCTTGATTGTTTCGCTGATGTTTACAGATTACATCAGTGTAAGTCACAGAATTGAGAGAGTAAGTCCAAAGGTCAAGCTGACATCAGCACTGCAGTACCCACAGTAATATTAAACATGATATTACTATATATACTTTTTTCTTTTAAACTTTGAGGCCATAAATGAATGAATTTAATGTAGGATACTAGAAAATAGATGCTAGATTTTTTCCATCATAAGAAAATGAGAAAATTAGACATTTTGGATACATGCTAAAAAGTAATATGTAATACAGAATTTACAGCCATGTCATCTGCCATTCAGCTGTACCAAAAAAAGCTAAATTTCTTTTGTTCTTTTTGTTTTTTTGTATTTTTTACTTTTAGTAGCATTCATGAGATACCATTACTATCACGAACATGGTTCTTAGGACTTTCTATTAAATGGCATTTACCATTTGCCATCATTGCAAAATGATTTAACAAGAATGCAATAATTTAACGAGAATAACCAATAATAAATGGTTGATGTTATAGCACTTGCTTCCAAACTTTAGGTGATTGTAAATCCAAATCTTCTTGATTCTGTAATTTAACATGGCAAAAATGAGCAGAGAAAAAAAATGCAAAACCAATTTGTAGGTTCAGTTTCGGCAGTGGTTGATCCCACTGAGGTTTCTGATGGAAATATCAACCGTGAACATCTTAGATCCAATCTTCTGAACTGCTCATCTCGCAGAAGACAAAAGGAAGAACCCCTTATATCTTCTTCTTCACCTAGCTTTTATACCCCCCCCCTTACTAGATGGTCTATTGTGACATCCAGCCATGTTGTTAACATCTAATCACTTGATGTCCAGCTACACCTTGTCATCCTCTCTTTTTCACATACTTGATTTAAAACTAAGTTTAAAATTTAGACTTTGAAATTTCTTTCCACTTCATTACATTTTCTTCTTTCCAGTGTTATTCTCAACATAGAAAATTCCATTACGTATAAAAATTCAGTCACATAGAAATATACTTCACTCATACTCTTCAGTGTATGTCATCTTACTGAATCTATCATTACTCATTCTTACATCCACATAAATACCTTTTTTATTCAAATAGATTTTTTTAAAATTCTCTTTTTCTCTTAAAAATTCTGTGTTTGCTGATCACAATGTATTCAATACAATTTCTTTTATGCAATCCGACATTAGAAAGATTACAAATCTTACAAGTCAGGCATTCTTTCTGTCATGTATGGTGCTGTGTGGCAGGCAGGATGAGGACCCAAACACAGGACTCAAAACAAAGGAGTGAACTAAATCAGGCAGCTTTATTGCTGAAGTGACGATATTTAAACATAGGAGCACTAATAACCAAAACGTCAGAAACAAGGAAGTAAAAACAAAACCAGAAATAAACAATGAAAATGAAATATTCCTTGCACAAAAAATACTTTTCATTAACAAAATATTTTCAGTTAAAACTGCAAACATTTTCTCAAAAGTTTGAGACAAAAAATTGAAGCAAAAGGAACTTTCTAATCCCCTTTTATTTTGTTATGGAAGGGTAACTACTGTCTTTATCTCTAGTTTTCTCTTAACTCTGCATACTTAACGAGTGAGCCACCATTGAAGCCTACACCATTACCTGTAGGTAACAGTGATTTGATCCACGTTGTGTATTTCACAACTTCGGTTCAGATTGTGTGTTTTCTTGTTTGACATCTTCTGGGTGTTTCACTGTCAGATCCAAGAACAACAATCACAACACGTGCAAAGGCATTGACAAGTAGACATGTATTGAACTGATTCCAACGTTTATAATGCCTAAAAATGTTAAATTAGTCAAAAGGTCAGCCATACAAGACATGGCTCACAATAACATGCAGATATATGACTCTGTCAGCATATCTAGCTGACATTTTCTGTAAGAGTTTTTTTTTTTAAAAAAGGGGGAAAAAAGGGTTTAGTGTAAATACTGTTTAGTGCCACAACATACTACTTTTGCCAAATTGTGGAACTTTATTATTCTTCTTGTTCTTGGACTTCTTGCTCCTTTTTCTGTCACTCACTGAAGAAGACGACTAAGAGTCTGAGACAGATGAATCTGAGCCACTGGAACTTGTTGATGAATGATACCTTTTTGCTGAGAATTGTAAAAGGAAAAACCAATTATATCAAATAAACTGTGCTTTGAAGAAGGACAAGTAGAGTACACAGTCATGGTCAAAGGTTTTGGCAGTGGCACTGTTTTTTTTTTTTCATGCACTTTGCCTTTAATTTTATTTTATTTTTTATTTATTTTTTTTAACTTTTTTAACATGTTTCTCTGATAGTGATGAATTATAAGTACTAGCAATTCATAACTTTTTAAAACTTTTGTTGACAAATACATATTTTCTCAGTGGTGCTGCTGCTGACACCTTTGGCCATGACTACAAGCGTAAAGCGTTTTTCCCCATGACAAAGATATAGTTTGTAGGAAAGATGTTATGAGTCTGTTTTAATATTTATTAATATTAAAAGTATATATTGCTAACCAACTGGCAAGCATAAGTATAAAAGTGTTTCATATGGGTTCACTACATTGGTGCAGGTTTGCACAATGACCAAGACTGCGCCAAGTGGATTTATTTGAAAAGGAAGTCTGTGGAAGCATCTGCACTTTTTCCAAGATGTCCAAGACACTTGGGAGGATGTGTGTGCAAGCAGTTAAGTGCCTCGAGAAGAGGAGGAAAATGAGAAGAGGTGGAACACATGGTTTTATTGATGAGAGCAAGTTTTGTCACAAGATAAAGGTCAGGATGTTAAGGATATTAATTACTATATTGTTTTTCTCAAGTAGCAATACATGCTAATGAAATCAGTGGATTTTTAGAGCACAATACAGATTTCCATAGGTTGGTGACAACAGTAACATTCATTTTAGAAAGGTTATGTTATGTTTATATTTTGGCCCCCATCCATAATCCTACATGGATGGCATTTAAAATATGTATTTCATTAACAGTTTCTTTCCCACCTGAATTTTGTTTCATCATAACATGTATTTTCATCCAGTTATAAAATATGCTGTGAAATATAAATTCACATGCAAATCTTATATATTGATATGTATTCGTTTCAATGACTAATTAGACACCTTTAGTATGTCTAATATTGTGATCCATGATGCATTGTTATTTTCCAGCTAGCTTTTGTTTTTTACTTACTCAATTTTTAGCATTTACACAGATGAAGTGTATAACATTTAAGTCTTTTCACAGTGCATTAGTATGGCATGCCACAGAGCCTTTCTGAGAGCGGTGGGTGCAATCGACGGCTACCACATCTGCATCAAGTCTCCAAGCGGGCCTGATGGTCAGGAAACAGGAAACTGGGAACTTCCCATCAATCATCTTGCAGGCAGTTTTTGACCATCAGGGCCGCTTCATTGACACATACGTGGGCTGGCCTGTGTCGGCAACACAATCTGGTCTTACCTGAACTCCTGCTTTGATTTTTCACATGTCTCCATAATCAGTAAAAACCTGATTGTAGAGACATGTTTAATCAAACATGGTCTCGACAGGTTCACTTTTACCACAGTCCATTTAATATTACTCTTATTATAGTAAGTTTAATAAAAACACATACAGTTAAATAACAGAAAAGAGCTTATTATGACATATTACAGATTATTTATACTGGCATAGTTGAATTTTTTATTTAAAAAAAATCCAACATTGCTTTACAATTTACAATAACAATGAAAAATAAACCATAGAGCACATTTTGCATTAAGTGTTTAAGTCATACAATGACTTAACAACTACAAAAATAAATTTTGTTTATTAAACAAAAAAAGATGTAATATTAAATGATATCAGTTAAAAATATTTCAGTTCAGTGTCTGTACATCAACCTTTTTGTAAAGTTTCTTTCTTCCTCTTCTTCTTCTTTTGGCTGTTCCCTTTCAGGCTCCGCACAGTCGATCATCCTATCATCCTTTTCTGTCACACGAACCCTACACATGTCCTCCATGAACCTCCTGAGGTCTTGCTTTCTTCCTCCTGCCTAACAGCTCCATCTTCAACATCCGTTGTCCAGTATATTCACTATCACTCCTCTACATATGTGCAAACCATCTTAACCTTGCTTCTTTAACTTTGTCTCCAAACCACTCAATCTGAGGTGTCCTCTAAATGTACTCATTTCTAATCCTGTCCCTTCTGGTTACTAACAAAGACATTCTTAGCATCTTCAGCACTGCCAACACTTGGCCTCCTGTCTGCTTGTCAGTGCCACCATCTCCACACCATACATCACAGCAGACCATCACTACCATCTTGTAAACGTTCCTTTTCACTCTTGCTGCTATCCTTCTGCCACAAATCACTGCTCGTCTCCACTAACTCTATCCTTCCAATATATTTTATCTTACATATTGTGCAAATTTAAATTTTTTGCAAAAAAACACTATTCACACTAAGAGCTAGGGTCACAGTAAGTGTTAATAAGCGTTCCCCTGTGTTACAGTCACTCAGTAACTTGTGTTTGGTGATTCCTGGCTGGCGTCTCAGAGATCAGCTGACCTCTATAAAAAACCTCTCCTCCACCGATGAAGCTCCAATCGTGTGTCGACACAGCGGGCAGGTGCCAAACTGCTCACAGACTATGGAGTTGCAGTCTTTACATAAACATTGGTGGCCACAAGGCAGTGTGATTGTGCCCTCTTTCACCATGCACACCACACAGATTTGATCTGTGATCAAAAGAGAGAGATCCCAATTAAAAATGTGACATCAGACATATCTGAGACCACACTGTTACAACTGATTTCATTTATATCCTCTCTGGTCAGAAATGTGCAACTGAATGTAGGCAGTAATGTTTGAAATGTCTCTTTACCTTCTGGGATTTCCATGTCACGACAGGAGATGCAGTCATCACTGAACTCTGAAACATTAGGAACTGAACCAAAGTGACTGTCAGCATCAGGTGAGATGAGCGGTTCAGGTACAGGACAGGATCTTTTATGCCAAAGCAGCTTTTTGTTTTTCTTGGAGTCTTCAGCAAAGAGAAAAGAGTATTTGAATAGTCATTGAATAGTCATTCAGTCTATGAATGGTCATCAGACAACATTTATTACTGTGAGAGCATGTAAATTGCGCTGCATTCACAGAACAGGAAAAACATTCTGTAAGAAAAACATAACTGTGATTCTAGTGAACTTACCCAGGAGTAAAATGGACTGCGTCTGCCCGTAGATGTCTATCATGGCCCACAGTGGCTGTTTAATGTCCACTCCTATTAGCCTCTCGTACTCCTTGTTGTTGATACCTACGTATATGCTGCCATGAGAAGAAACCCAA
Source organism: Etia nguti (assembly GCA_015106755.1). NCBI lineage: Eukaryota > Metazoa > Chordata > Actinopteri > Cichliformes > Cichlidae > Etia > Etia nguti. The sequence goes on from VUQG01013123.1 coordinate 9,220, forward strand.
AACTCCAGCTCTGAACCTGCTTGGCAGACAGATTCATCCAATGGAACAGCCCAGTGTCCGGGCTTGTCAGTGAGGTTGGGGATAGCCATGCAGGGCAGAGGCAGAGATCTGGCTGAGGGTGGCACATTGGTAAAGCCCACACGCAGAGCCCCGTCCCAGTTGAATGAATCCCTCTGCACTTTCAGACGAATCCTCTCCTGGACCCTTACCGGACGGTTGCTGAACACCAGCCCATTCTTGAACGTGTTATCAGTCTTCTCTGCGAGTCGACCTCCATGACTCAGACGTATCTTTTCTCCCACAGCCTGACTGTCGAAGGTCAGAGGACTGACACAGCGTGAGCTGCATTTGTGTGACACCTCTGACTTACGAACTACACAGAATTAAATAAAAGTTATCAGTGCCGATATAAAAATATCTCTTTGTATGTGCTCAGATGCTTAAATATTTTAAGCATCATGCAATACTGATTTACATACATTTAATGGTTTTAATGAAGATTAGTATTCTGAGTTACTATTAATAAAAGATAAGATAATAAAATAATAAAATAACGTGACAAAGTTTTCTGTCATGAGCTTATTTTACACCTTAATGTTGTTTCTGAAAAAGATTTTAGTTCAAATATGAAAGCTGATAAACTTGTAAAAAACTCATAATAAAATTTGCAAACTGTTGTGCTTTCACTTTTGAGAATCATGTGGCGCTTTGGAGCTTATCCTGATCATTAAATGAAGTGAACTATCTAAGTTCACTTCATTTGTTTGATAAATCTGAATTGCATTCAATGTCCACTAGATGGCCTGTGATTATCCACTGTTTAGGTGTGACTCTCACAAAATTACTGTGTGCACTTTATCTTTGGCAATAAGCATTTCCTCTAAAATATAAACTTTATGTTTTAAGATTTTTACATTTAATTTACAGCTTATGATTAAGATTTTTTTGTTGTTGTTTGCTAATCCTTGCAGTAGTTTGCCATTTTTCATATATTCTTTTTTGTTTTCACGCAGTTCTCAGTGATTAATTTCAGTAGATGTGTGTCTTATATTTATGTGCTATAAATTAGTCAATTATGTTGTTTGTTTTTATAAAATATAAATAACCGTTTAGTCTAGTAACAATATAGAAACAGCTGATATATGTTGATTTTGGTATAATAATTATTGATTTACCAAACAGATATATAAAGCAGTACTGTAACTTACATGGAAAAATCCCTGCCCTGATAGAGTGCGACCTTGGCATTTTGAAGATGTAAATAATACTTGTCAGATGAGTCCTGATAGATGATAGTGTGTGTGTGTGCTGCTGCTTTTATAGTGTCCACATGTGGGTTGAAAACACAAACACTCCCAGCATAACCAGGAAAGGAAAAGGGGAGGCCCTGAGGAAGTGACCGTACTTTCTGATTATGTCATTAACTTCCATTCACATGTGAAATATCAGCCCAAAATATTTTTTTGCATTTCTTTCTTTTTTTCACTTGTCAGGAATCAAATCCAAACCAACATGCATGCTTCCAAAAAAAAAAAGCCAGACAGTCTTCCAGGGACATAATAAACACTTTCTGTTTGAATAACAAAACAAAGAAAAAACAAAATAACGGGATGATGATAAAGCTAATTTAGCATCTTTGCTGTATTTTGGTTTGTTTTTGAGCAGCTCTGTCAGTCCTCTACTTTGATTTGAGTTTTTATTTTGATGGATATTTTACAGCTATAAAACCAAAATACACTGAACTGTGGAAGAGTGATACACTTTCACATTTCATGCACAATCTAAAATATATATTAGAACATTAACAGTGGTGTAATAGTTAATATGTTGAAGTTTTAGGAGACTGTTTCTTTGTTGTTTTATTGTCAATTTAAACTTTGTTAACAACACCTGACCTTTTCTGAGAGTGACATTTATCTGTTGTAGATCTGAAGTTCTCTCTGCATTTCTAAGAACTTAGTTGACACTTGTTCATACATTATGAAGTTCCTTAGCTGTAGTTATACATTAACAAAGGAGAAACAGTGTAGATCTTTTATACTATAAAGTGACTCAGATTGAGCTTTTAAGATAACCTGTACACAAGTTCTAGTGAAAGTACCAAACTCTTTTGCTTTTACTTTTGAAGACCAGGTGAAAGTTTGGTCTTTGTCAGATGAGATGCAGACAGAAACAGTTTACTACATGGGCCCTGATTTAAAATTTGGGGTTGGTTTTCTTTCTTTTGTCATTGTTGCAGTGGGTGGGATGAAAACATTTTTATGTTTAGATTTCTGTTGATGTAGTTTCATTTTGGGCACGCCTAGTTCAATGTGCTGCAGTAAACATCAGCAGAGTGAAAACATTAGGACACACACAGCAAAAATCATAAACTCTTTAAGGAAAAGAAGATAGTTTTGAAAGAGTTTATGACTGTAAGGCAGGGTTGTCCAACTCCAGGCTTTGAGGGCTGGTGTCCTGCAGGTTTTAGATGTGTCCTTGATCCAACACAGCTGATTTAAATGGCTAAATTACCTCCTCAACATGTCTTGAAGTTCTCCAGAGGCCTGGTAATGAACTGATCATTTGATTCAGGTGTGTTGACCCAGGGTGATATCTAAAACCTGCAGGACACCGGCCCTTGAGGCCTGGAGTTGGACACCCCTGCTGTAAGGCTTTTGTCATATATAATGCAAAATGAGAAGAACAACACAAGAAACAAACAACTTTTCAGATCCAATAAATTAATCTCACCTCTTTATAAATACAAATAGTTGCTCACAGAACAAAGCTGAGCTTAAAACCTGCTGATTTGTTGTTGCATGTTGTTTGTTCA
>VUQG01013125.1:2021-15636 GCA_015106755.1 Etia nguti
ATTTCCCCCTTTTTTCCCCCCCCCCCCCCGGTTTTTTTTTTTTTGGGGGGGGGGGGGGGTTGGACTTGCCGGTGTGTTGCTGGTGCATTCAGGGCACAAACCGATGGTCGGACATTCTCTTTCAGGATTTTGTTAGGCTTGCTGCTTTGAGGAAGGTTCACCGCTCTTTTTTTAAAAAAAGGTTTTCTCCATTTGTGGATAATGGATCTCACCGTGGTTCACTGGAGTCCCAAAGCTTTTTCCAGACTGATAGATGGCAATGAATTTGTTTCTCATCTGTTCCTGGCTTTCTGTAGATTGTGGCATGATGAGTAGCTTTTTGAGATCTTTTAGCCTGCTTCACTTTATCAGAAAGTGGTTTCTTGATTCAGCAGGTCGGGCAGTAAACAGGCCTGGGTGTGGATTGTGAAATTGAACTTAGCTTTCCAAAACATGCAGTTAATTCCTGATTTAATGGTTGTTTGATGAGCTGAACACATAAGTGTGACAAATATCTGAAAAAAGAAGAAATTAAGAAGGGGCCAATTACTTTTTCACAGTGCTCTAACATTGTGCAAATGTTTTATAATAAACACACACATTTTAATCGTCATCATCATCCTTCAAACATCCTAGTCGATTCAAATGTTGTCTTGAAAACATCTTTACAGCTTATGGGTAATGTTTGTTAGTGTTGTAGAAATGTTCACTGTCATAGCTGAGAAATCAGTGCCGCAGCCTGCCTGTGTTGATTAGCCTGCTCGAGCAGGTATACACTGTATCCTTCCTCTCCTCTCCTCCCTGAGAATTCTCTTCCCAGGTGTCATTCTCATTTACGTTCCCAGAAGGGTTTTTTTTTTTTTTTTCCCATTCTGAGTTCCCACACATTGGGGCATTTCGTTTGCAGGCCATAACCTCCATACAGTCTACACTCCCCAAGGTGTCATTGTAACTGTGAGGGTGAAAGGCGATAGCATGCTCAGCTCTCCCTGAGGTGCAAAGCCGATGTGACAAACAGGGTTTCTTTGTGTGTGTTTGCGACAGAGAAAGACAGATGACTTTGGCAAAAGTGCATGCAGTATGGATAGCCTAAAGGTGAATGTGAGAGGAGCATCTGCATAAATTTACATGGCAAAAAGATATTTGTGAAAATAACACCTAATTCGCCTGAACTGCCAGATGCCAGTGATGATCAGTGAGTTCAAGTACTGAGAAAGGAAGCTTCTTCAATGACAACTTGGCTGTTTCCCAAAGTGAGTCAGTCCCATACAGTGCATATGGTCAATTGTCATGGACTTCCACGATAAAAGGTTCAGCTTCATAAATAAAAATTGTTAACAGCCTGTCTTTTCTTTCCGTAAGTGCACTCTAAATTTAAACTTCATATCAACCAAAACCAAAAGATCAGTGATATTTTTCTCTAAATATTCATCTTGCTTACACAGCAAAATCCATGGATCCATTAATTGTCAGAGTTAAGACTAAATTTTTTAAAAATTAATTAAATTCAGTGTTGTTGTTGTTTTTTGTTTTGTTTTTGTTTTTTACAACTGTGCTACACTGAAAAATTGTGTGATAGAAGTCAGATGAGATGATACATGCTTGAAAAAAAAGGTTTCACCTTGAGGTCTTATGTCTATCTGACTTAAAAATATGAAGTCTGAGTTTCGTGGATTTCTGTGTGCTGATATCATCAAGGGGGAATATTTTTTTCACCATAAATCCACATTACACTGAATTTGGAATTACTAATCATCCTTATGTAAGACTCCTCTCTAGAAATTTTCATTGCATGTCTGCCAACATTTAAAAGATTTATGACACAAAAATCCCACGTAACACAGTTGACAGGACACATTAGGAGAAAAATAGAATCCTTTATTTAAGATAAAGGCGTTTTTGTGTGTGTGTGTCTGTGTGTGAATTTTTATAAATATGAAGCTTTCTCTCTTTTGCTTTTCAGTAGAAGATAATCATATCTTCCTAAAACATGAAAAACTCTCTTTAATAATAGTATTTGTAATATTGCAGTTTTAACGCTGTAAAAGTAATGAAAAGGGAAAGGAGCCCTTTGCAGTTTTCCAAACTAATTGTTATGGATCAAATTACGCAAACTTCAGCAGGAGCCCATCCTTTCAAACCACTGAAACATATCAAAACATCACATCATTGTTTTGTTGATACAAGTATTGCACATGGTTAATGCTGCTTTAATCTGGTAGAGAAGTCTAGGTAAGTGTATTTATGTACTCAGTGTAATATATACTGTTCCTAGAGAATATAATAGTGGTTAGTTCCATTATTTCTAAAAATATAATGTGAATTGCTGGATTTTATGTAATTAAGGACACTTTTTTCATATTTTACAATATAATTTATTTTAAAATAAACAAATAAATAATAAAAATAAATAAATAAATGGATTTAATTTAAAATTTAGAAACACTCAGTATAAGAATAAACTATGAAAATGGACTCATGTTTAAACAAATTAAAATAAATTTCTCTAAATTGTTGAAACAATAACATATAAAACAAGTATCCAAGAACATAACAGTATATGCGTAATTGATTCCTTCTATGTACCGACAATGACACTAGAGAAATACTGAATCAGAGTGGAAGAAACTTACCACACTGAATTTAAAATGACCTCAGATGAAGGAAATAAAATCTTTTGATGTTCATTATGTGAGTTTGGAACAAATTACAGATGGGTTTTGGGGGGTTTACAATTTAATGACATTTAATTTTCGTTTTTATCATTTATGTAAAATGTCACAAAAAATGGCTAATGTACTGGAAGAAAATCTCCAGGACATTTTTTTGTTTTTTCACGCATTTTTTTTACAGTGCAATTTAATGCATATGAATGATTCAAATAGTTTTTAAAACACATTTCTCATGTTTTAATAGTCATTTTAAACAAATAATGATGCAAACATATTTCCTGGTTTTAATTTGAAAAGTAAAAGTTGATATTTAGCAAATTAGACACTCGGGGGAAAAGGTTATAGCAAAACATACACATTTTCTACAAAATCACTGATGTTCACTTTTTTCTATTAACGAAAAAGAAATGTGCCGCAATATAAAACTGATCATTGCTTTAATATTTTGTAAAACTGATAAACACAACCAGTGGGAATGAAATGTATGTCTAATTATACAATGAACGAGCTATTTGACCCTTTCATAACACCTTAAAGTTGATATTATCAAAGCTGAGGCCAACACAAAGAGCTGTATTTGGTAGCTGTCTGCTAGGCTTCACTGACTGAGCTGAACTGGACCTCTTTACTGTGTTTGTGACGTTGATGCTTTTTTAATTAAATCGTTTGATAAGTAACATGGCTCTAAATTGTCATACAGTCTGTGAATGCACCTTGCTAACCATGTCTGCTAGCATTACGTGGTATCTTAACACTCTGTCCTCTCATTTAAGCATAGTTACTGGCTCAAAATTATGAAGGTGGTAAAAACCATAAAGCTAATCAAGGCTTCAAAATGTGAGTAACTGGGTGGTATGAGGGTGGCTTTGTCCATCTTTTGTATACAGTCAGTGGTTTTATCTCATTCGTTGAACCGACCTCTTAACAGTGCATTTATATTACCGTTGTATTACAATATTTCCATACGATTTACTTGAGTTATGTGCTTTGTAGCAATTTATGAAAGGGAGAAAGAAAATGACTGTACGAAGGCGGGTTAGTGTTGGCCCAGGAAACACCTGACAGTTGGAGGCCACACAAAGCTCTCTCTCTCCTATTCTGCTAGGCGAAGCATCAATTATTCAGCTTGCTGTAAATGTGGGACAAGAGGAGGTCACCGAGATTCTTCCCTCCATGCTGTGGATGATGCTGACTTGCCAGAAGGGTGGTGATGATCATCATCGGGCTGATGATAATATGTTATTATCATTGCTGACACGGATTCAGTGATGGATGATGACTCACACAGAGAAACACTTGTGCGTAAAATACCTCTGCATTGTCTTGACTTTGCTATGATTAACACACACACACACACACACACACACACACACACACACACACACTTACTCACAGAGAGTGAGAGAGAGACTATTGAAACATTTCAACAGGGATAAGCCTGGACGATGACACAGACAGAGCGCCCTGATACAGTATAGATGAACCTGCTCACCACAGTACCCCGTGTTGCCATAGCAACAATGTAAGGCCTTTCGACAAGTCAGGAGGGTCAGGAGGAAGAGTTGTGATAGGAGATACGTTTTGAATGTGAACTTTGTTGCTCTCGCGCCTCTTTTTCCTCCTCGATCAATGCTACAGTGTTGGTCCGTGCTGCTGCACGATCAACAATGAAATTAAAAACTCCTCAAGGAAACTCGAGCATAAAGGTTGGTGGGGCTGACACCCACTGTTTCCTGAGAGGAATGAATGACCAGGCTGCAGACAGGAGCAGAGGACACCGCAGTGGTTCAGCAGCTGGTATGGTGCAACAGCTCAAAAACCTCTTCTGCTATGACGAGCCTGCTTATGTGTTTATGTTGTGTGCTGTTGGATCTTATGGCAGTCCACAGTGAGTATGATATGATCTGTTTTTTTTTATAGTTTTGCTAACAGAAGATTCAAGCTTTCTTTGATTTAAAATAATATATCCAATCAGAGTTTTTCCAAATTACTAAAACAGTAGCTCCCATTCTTCCAGATGTGTTCCTAAGCTAATTTGTTGAATCAATCGCTCTTTTGGCAAAACCCTAAATGGTAAATTATCATTTAACCTTTCTGCAAGCACTTTTTTTTTTTCCTCAGGAGCAGAAGTTAAAAACACCTAAAGCACAGAAATCATTTAAAACTCTCCACTCAGCTCAAAATGGTGCATAGTTTGTTGCTAATGATGGGGAGAAACTGATAAAAGGCAGAGTGTACAGCCCGCATAGGTGTGCTGAAGGTTGATACCAACATTAGATGGCAGCAATCTGGGAGGCAGAGGGGGGAGACAAGGAAGAGTAAATTCAGTTCAGTAATTTTAGATGTAATTTGAGCAACTAAGAGTATACTGTGCATGAAATAAAAACAAATAGAAGGAACATATAATATGAGTCTTATACAACTCTTCTGCAATCTAAAATATACATAACATATAAACATGTCTTGTTCTTTTTCTTTTGTGAATGAGGGAAGCAGTAATAAGCGAAAGACAAAATGTCATCAGATCTTCTGTTGCCACTGTGCAGAGGCTGAGTGGCAACAGAGAAAACTCTGATATGAACCAAGAAGCAGTTTGGCAATTTATGTCTCAGCATGATGATACTGAGAGTTAGTCAGAATGTTGTTGAACTTTCAAAACTTTAAACATGACTACTACTTAAATATGGCTACCATCAACGGTTAGGTAACCAAATCCACTCAGCGGCACCCCTGTATCCCAACTATACTTTTAAATGGCATTTAAAAGTATAGTTGGGACAGTAACGGTTTTAATAAAAAATGCAAATATATATTGGATATTTAAATATATATTGGACGTGATACAACATTGGTTACTAAGGGAAAATGTGTCTTCCCCAACGTGTTAGCTGTGGTTCCTGGAGGTTTCTGTCTCTCACTGGGTGAAACTGAATTGAAAGAAGGTGCTTCTCCAAAAACCTCCCAGTGATTGCTTTGTCTGTGCAGATTGTTTGTAGATTTTCACGTTTGTCTGTAATCGCTAACCACTAGCTGAGCCGTAGTACAATTTGATAAAGTGCGATGCAAACCAGAGAAGGTGCGCCTTCAGAGCAGAAGTTGTGCTTCATCACTGCAGACAGCAAGTTTCAAAAGAGCAAAAATAGTCCCTGCTTCTTGTTTGTGTTGCACTTTCACGGGTTCACTGCAACTTGGAGAGCACCTCGACTGTTTGTACGCAAGTCTGTCACTTCCATTCATCTTATGACTGCAGCAGTGGACATGTGTCTGCAAAAACTCAGTAGATCCTAGATTACATCTGTAGTTCTTTTTACTATCCATAGAGGTAACAACAAGCAGGTCTGATGAAAGTATGAAAAAAAAATACGTTTTTGATCTGAACATGGAAATTTGTTTTGGGGGAAGCAGTTTGAAAGTCTGCTCGCTGTTAAATTTATGAATAGCGACTGGAAACAACTGTCAGCTGTGTCTCGTCTGTGTTTAATCTTCACAAAGTCCACTTCTACATATCCTATTAATTTTCAAAGATAAGTTCAACAGAACACACGCAGCTTATGTTCCTTTCTTGGCTTGCTAATGTTTCCATACAGGCCGTGTGCTCATGCAGGGCCGTATAGTAGGTGGTCACACCGCTGCACCAAATTCCATCAGATACCTCGTGTCACTGCAGAGCACCAGTGGCCAACACTTCTGTGGTGGATCACTAGTTCACAGGTACTGGGTCCTGACTGCAGCGCACTGTAACATCGGGTAAGAATGTTCAAGATCTGCCATTAGCAACAATCTGTGACTTCTAAAGTTTCATGTGTCTAAAAAAATCCAGCTACGGTTTTACAATCAGTTAATTGAGTAGTCTACAAACTACAGCATGTACTGCAATAACTTGGTTGACCACCTAAGTTCTAACTTTTAGCACTCAAATACTGTAACATACCTCTAAAGCTAACATTACCATTAGCTCATCCAGCGCTAACTAGTGAATTTGTTCCAGGTTATGCAAGTAGTGAACTAGTTTGGACAGTGCTTTGTTAATAAGGGGATCTTAGTACATCATAGTAAACATCCATCCATTTTCTTCCACCTATCCACTTCAGGGTCGAAGGGGGGTGGATAAGAGGCAGGTTGCCAATCTGTTGCTGGGCTAACACATAGAAACAAACAACCATTCATGCTTACATTCACACCTAAAGCCAGTTTAACACCAGTTAACCTTAAGCCCATGGATGTCTTAGACTGTTGGAGGAAGCCACAGTAACCTGAAACAGGGAGAAGATGCAAACTCCACACAGAAATGCCCCAGCTTGGATTTCGAACCCAGGACCTTCTCGCTGTGAGGGAACAGTACTAACCACTAAATCACTATAGTGCCTCAGAGAGCCACCAGCGTGGCCATAGACTTAATATTTAGGGGTATCCACACAGGAAGAGAGTAACAGGATCATAGCAAACAAGGGACTGCAAAACGTCTAAGAAATTCACCAACTTGTAGCAACAACAAGTGAAATAAGTAAGCAGCACCTAAGTATGTAAACTTTAAGCTCAGAGATTATGGGAGCCAAGGGAGCAGTTTGTTTGACTTGTGAGAAGGTGGTAAATACATCAGAGGGTTATCTATGTAATCTGGAATGTCCACTAGGCACTGAAGGTTGTGTGCATCATTTCCAAATGTGGGCTGGCTATACTCTACAGCCTTCATTTTTGTGAACTCAGATGTAGCTGATCCAAAGAATGGATTGTCAGCCACAAATCAAAGAGGAGGATGTGTAAACTTCCATCATAAATCTGAAACATTTTCACGGACGGGAACATTTCTCTGGCATTTTTTCAGTACACTGTGGTTCAGAGTTAACTTGGCATGATTTTCTATTGCGAGCAGATGGTCCCAACAGATGCCTAAACACAAACATTCATTCTGCTGTGGATAGGTAACGTCAGGACACAAACTCAACCTCTATGGGGGCCAGTGGGAAGTCAAACAGCACACAGATGCGGTTTAGTCAGCTGACCTTGGCACATCACTGAGAAAGACAGTGAAGTGTTATCTTGTCTGGATCTAGGAAATTGGCCATATTTCTGTCACACTGTCCCCATCCCCGCCTGCTCACAGTAAGCCATTGTTCACCGGCAGACAAGCAGTTCATGGTGGTCACGATCAAGCCCTGTGCACACTTTGAGTTTGACTTTGTATTCAGGTCGTTTTATTTTATCTTTGTCTTTCATTCATTTAGTAAAATGCAAACAAAAAGCTAACTAAATAGCTAACTAAGCTCATATTATTTGTATGATTGAACAAAAGGCCTCTTTTGTCTCCTCTTTCAAAGAGATCACGATTACATCTCCGTGGCTTTTTAGTGCTCTGTTAACGAATGTGATGCAACATGGATTTCTGTGTTTTAGGGCAGAGCAAATGATGATAGTGGCAGGCGACTACAAGGTAAACATCTTTGAGGGTACTGAGCAGTACGCTAAGCCCCGCATCTTGATCATCCATCCGCTGTACAACAGGAGCACCAACAACGCAGACCTCATGCTCATTAAGGTGCCGCAGAATCGGTGCAGTAAAGTTACCAGTGGTTTACTGAAATGGTGTTTGAGGGCTGGAAACCCAAACAGCAATCCATAACAGATGTTATCTTGTTAAAGTTTAATCTGTTACATCTTTCTCCTTTTTTTTAAACACGTTCACATGGAAACTGTACAATTTTCTGTCCAGCTGCGGGCTCCCATGGTTCTGAACAAATACGTGTCGCTGGCGCCTCTTCCCAGGCAGGGGACAGGTGTAGCTGAAGGCCACATGTGTCGGGTGTCTGGGTGGGGCTACAACAGTCTGGAAGGAGGCCAGGTGCCTGTCACACTCAGGACAGTCAGAGTGCCCATTGTCTCAACTGCAAGGTGTAACAGCAGCGACTCCTTTAATGGAAACATCACAGCAAACATGATCTGCGCTGGCTACAGCACTGGAGGCAAAGATGCATGCAAGGTACAAAGAACAAAGACACCACCTTTCACTAATCAGGAAGAAAACATGTTTTTAAAAGTTTCAGCTGCAAGGTAAGTGAGTGTTGGACACTGCCGCGGCCCTCTGTGCCAAGCATGTTCATTTGATGTTTTGAAAAGGCAAGAAACCCATTTTGAAGTAATAGATTCTCAGAGGTACCATCCTTGGTTATCACACAGCACAAGCTGATCCTATTTTCATCATCTCACTTAAGAGCAAAACAATAACACAGTTCTGGAAACGTCTTTCCCCCGACAGTGTAAGGATACAGTTGATCACGTCAGTGTTGGTTCGAGCTACAAGCTTTTATTAAGGAGACACGCCGGTTTGCCCTGAAACATTACTGCAGTTATAATAATTGCATAAGAGATAGAAAAGCAACCCTTAAAGTAGAAACACAACTGAAAACCTGGACTGGAGTTTTGCTGTAAACGCTTACGTAGCAGCCAAAATAACCTATGATTTGGTTATTTGTATCATGAAAGAATTTCTGCCCAGCCATTGGCGTGAAAGAATCATTTACATGAAATTCAGCATGTGATATGTGAGTAGGCTATGTCTCACCTTCGGCAACGTAGAGAATGACTAGTTTAAAATAAACTCAAACAACTCAACACAAATTATTTGTGTGTTGGGTTTTTTTTTCAAGCAACAATAATGAATGAAGAAATTCTGATTTAAAGATAAGTATTAAAACAAAGATAATCCAGAGCAGCTGTACTCAGTCAAGTTTAAATCCATACCTTTGGCAAGTTGTAATCTGTCTTCACGACTATATCCTAAAAGCCACATGTGAATATTTCACATATGAAATGTATTATACATGAGATACGGTACTGTGCAAATGTCTTAATCATTTCTTTATATTTTGCTAAGAAAATGGGAGACAGGTGCAGTGAATTATTGAAACACAGCACCTGTTGCATGTTGGCTGCCTTTTGTCTCTGTCGAGATGATCCCACACTGCTTCAGTAATGTTTGGGTCCGGGCTCTGGGGAGACCAATACATGACTGATGGTGTTCAAGTGTGAGTTTTTTTTTTACCCAGATATGGTTTTCCAGTGTGTTTGAGATCATTGTCACCCTTAAAAACACAGTTGTTGCCATTCAGATGCTGTCTACATGGTATCCCATGATACTTCTGTGTTCATAATTCCATCACTTTTGACAAGATCACTGTGCAGCCAGTGATGCTTCCACCATGTTGACACCAAGATGGTTGTAGACAAAATTTGGATTCATCACCCATAAGGCCTGTCACCACTGATTTTCAGTCCAGTTCTTGTATAATCTGGCATTCCTCAGCCTTGTTCCCTTACCTTAAAAATGGCTTTTTGACAGCCACTCTTCCACTGAAACCATTTCTGATTAAGCTCTTGCAAAAAGTTTACATTTTGCAAAAGTAACACATTGGCTAAAGATAAATTGGTTGTTTACTAAGTTGTCTGTTAGAAACAACCCTGATTCACATCTTGACTTAGGTGCCCTTTTTTTTAAGCCTGAATGATTCATAGAAAAAACATTCTGTCATGAAACTGTGGCACAAATATGAACTGAATTAAACAGTAATATAAATTCTCTGGAAAACATAGAACTGGCATTAACACACTCATAGGGATGAGGGGGGTAGAGACAATATATACATTCACAGGATAATAAGAGGATATACAACCGGTGGGACGCACAGCTGGAAACTATAGGAATAATGAGGCGGGGGAAGTAAACTGAAACGCTAGACAAAGAGAAGAACAGAAGAACAGTTACCAAAATAAAACATGAAGACGCATCTGAATGGGAACAATGGTTAACACAGGGGAGCATAGAAAGACGAAGGAAAAAAGTAGATGAGACTGGAACGCAAAAAAACACAAAGAGAAACTAACTCAAAGCAAACTGGAATGTCAGCATAAACTAAAACTAACAAGAACTGAAGGCTCGACCATTAGTGGAAAATACAAAAGATCGCACCCAAATAACACGGCTATAAAGTAAACCATAAGAACCTATACAAAACATGAGCTGAACAAAACTTGAAAATAACACGACAACTGAATAACCTGGAAACTAAATACTGGCTAAACAAGGAATACAGAAACTCAGCCCAGAGGGTAACCTAAAATGCAGGACTCCAATAAAGAAGCAAAATCCAAACAGGGTGCAGGACCAAGGAGACATGGAGTAAAACCTAAACATAAAACATTCTCACAATCCTAAAGAAATATGAGCTCACAAAAACTGAAAACCCAGGGACCGAAACCCATGACACATACCAAGGGCTAAACTGAAAACGAGTGAAAAAGCAGCCAATGCCCAAACAAAAACTTTTTTTTTTGAAAGAAAAACATGAAAATAAAATGGGTGCCTCAAGACTTTTGCACATTGCTCCACATTTAAATATTGGAACATGTAAACTAAATTTTATTGTAAGAAGGGCAACAATTTTACCTTTTCATACTTAATGGTGTTTTACAGGAACTACAACTGCATAACACCATGTGGGTTACTAGTCAAGGAAAACAAGCATTTCACACAGGCCAAAGTCACAAGATAAAAAAATGTTTTCTCATTATTTATTTCTGGACTTCACACTCCTCCACACTGTTCTTATTTATAAAGTGCTGCCGTAGTGTTCAGAAACCTGAACATTACGGCTAACAGGTGGATTTTCCTGTTTGAGTGCAGCTAGCCAAACAGCAAACAGCCACTTAATGCTAAAGAGACAGAGTGAAAGTGGACAGTGTATCCTCAGTTTCTTCACATAAAACTCATTGTTGCAGCCAGGGGCAGCACAAAAGTGATCCCCTTAAACTAATTTTTAGCTTTAGTGTCGTTATTTTCCTGTGAGTTATTGATTCTGTTGCTAGTTAGCTAACATAACTAATGTAAGTCTATTAGCTGCAACGAACCAACCAACCAACCACATGACGTCATGTTGCGTACTGACAGAGAATGGCACTAAACATGTTTTTAAAAGTTTCACTTTAAGCACTTATTTCTTAAATCCAGCTTCACAGACAGTGATACATCTATGTCAGTTTTTGAGAACAGGGCTCAATGGTGCAAATTAGCTGTTATATGTGTATCATTTCATGTCCCTTTTAAAGTAATAGCCACATCTTACACGATTTCAGGTATCTTTTTTTACAAGAAAGTTTTTAAACAACACATTTATGCATTTTGGGAATTAGTTGACGTTGTTCTTTGAGCTAAAATAGACCAAAAACAAGTAATCTTCGATGCCTGGGACATCTGACCCACCCGGGCGGAAAATGCTTTTTGAAACAGTCTCCTATGAGGCGCCCATGTTCAGACACTTTGTATTATTTTGTGTATCATGTAACATCAGGGAAATTAAAGCAGCTTTACATCAATTCTATGGTAACAAAAAACTTTTCCAGGAGTCAGATTGTGAAATTGGAACTAAGAGAAGAGTTTTATTGTTATTTATTACAGGGAGACTCCGGTGGGCCGCTGGTGTGTGACAGACGGGTCTATGGAGTTGTATCCTGGGGTAATGGTTGTGGTGATGCTAAGTTTCCTGGAGTCTACACGGCCGTGTCAAGATTCCGCCGGTGGATAGATCAAACCATCTACGGGTCATACCTGCGTTGCTTCAAACCGTGGAGATAATGAAAGTAGCCATTTGTGCCTGAAAGGAAACATTCCCATAAACACATTTAAGTTAGCATGGATAGGAAGTGGTTCTGTTGGAAGCTGAGAAAAACGTTGCCGTGATAATTCAGATAACCTTTTGAATATAGTTAAACATTTGATATTCTGAAATGATTTTTATGATTATAGGATTCACTAGCATGCGCACCGTTTACAGTTACTGTAAATGTTATTTTAGTAGAGCTCACAGATTTGTGAAACATGTTTTGATTCCAATAAAACTTTTGTACAAAAAATGCTTATTAAAAGGATAAATAGAAAAATCTGATCCTGTACTTTCTATGTTGAAATTGTGCATTCTATCACTTAAACTAAACCCCCCCCCCCCCCCACACACACACACACACACACAAAAACCCCACTTATTTTTAATCAGTTTCTCATGTGCTATACATTCACCTAGTAATTCATTAAGTGCTAAAACTGACCCCATTTCTTCATGGCACATCTTAAAGGTGCTCTACTGGACTGAGTTTTGGTGACTGTGGAGGCCATCTGACCACACTGAACTCATTATAGTGTGCAAGAAACCACAGTGAGATGATCTGAGTTTTGTTACATGTCCGGTTATCCTGCTAGACCGAGTTATCAGAAGATGAGTACATTGTGATCATAAAGGGATGGACGTGGTCTGCAACAATAATCAGGTAGTTAAATCATGCTCAGCTGGTACAAACGGACTTAAATTGTGCCAAGAAAATATCCCCCACACCATTACACCATCAGTAGCCTGAATCATTGATACATCTATGCTGTAACATGTTGCGCATTCAGAAATGCTCTTCTGCGTACCTTGATTGCAACCAGTGGTTATTTCATTTTCTGTTTAAAAGCAGGCTAGCCACTTGCCTGTTTGTACTTTGAAGTCTTCCCCCACAACTCGCACTTCAGAGCCACGTGTAGCACCCTTTGGTTCCACACCTTGCTGCGTGGTATCTCCCTCAATCATCCTCCCTGCCTTCCTGTCTATGTCTCACTGTGACTCTGATAAATGCAAGATACCAAAAAACAATGAAGAATTTGAGGCAGTATCTGATGACAATGTTTGGAGTCATTTATTTGAACAAACCACACCCACACAGGCCTGAAAGAGAAGTTCATCTGAGTTTTAACTACTGCAGTGTTTATTCTTTTCTTTCTTTTTAAAAAATCTAATTTAACTGTAATAATGTTCTAATTCCGTGAAGAAGTACTTGAGCCAAGTTCAGTATAATGTGAGCATCAAACCAGCTTATTCAGCAGCTCTCCTGAAGCTTTAGGAAAGAAAACATGACACATACTTGATTTTGCAGACAAA
>VUQG01013126.1:5409-16062 GCA_015106755.1 Etia nguti
CCTTTTTTTAAATTAGCATTTACATTTTTAGTTTGCGCTACTTTCACAAAGTTTCAGTGGTTCACTCTGGGTGAACTCTTCTCCTCTCTCTATTTTTTCAGCTCAGCTTCTGTTGCAGTTATATTGATTGCACCTCTCTTACCTCAATTATAATTTGACATGAAAATGAACTCCCAGCATAAACACAAGCTTAATTTCCCAGTGGTTCTGAATAATACTGAAGTTATTTCTCAAGTAAGCTTCCACATTGTTTCATGTTAAGTAAGTGATATGCAATATGAGGACCATTTTTTGCAAGATTATGTACAAAAAGGTGTAATTACTAGACACTGACCGATATACTTTTAACACCGATACCAGGATTCAGTAATATTAAAGAACCGATACAGTGGATGATAAAGAGATCGCTCTAACATTTATGCATAAATATTTATGGGCCCTTAAGGTAATATAAAAATGCAGCTTAAATTAATCTTGTTTTATTGTTGCAGCAAGTCATGGTAACTCTTTTACACCCTGTCTGACTTTGCTCAGATCAGCTGGTTGTTGTCTCTCTGGTGTTGCCAACAGGGAAGTTTCAAAGTGCCTTTTGGAGGACAAACTATGTAAACGTCAACACTCATTACATGGTTGAAGGCTCTTTCCCCATTTCTTCTATACTTTTGAAATTTTCATTTATTGGCTATAAAATTACATCAGCTTATTGTTCTGTGCATTTTAGAAACCCAAATCTAAAAAAAAGATTGTAGATCTCGCTATTCAGAGAATAACATCTGAAGCTGAATTTAGGTGAGCAAAGAAAAACCAGAGTAATTTAAAACTCAATTGTAAAACTGTTAACAGTTTAAAAATATCCAGGTTGTTCACAAACACAAAAAACACAACAGTTGGGTTTATAAATCTTATATAAAGTTGGGAAATGCAATTAATGTTTACTCTAGGATCTTTAGCGAATAAAAGAAACTCTTTTTAAAAGATAACTACCTTTTTAAAAAATTTTTTTTTTTTTTAACCCAAACAGACATTTCTGGGTTATGTCTGACCTTGAGAAATGCCACAAGTGAGAAAACAAATCAAAGTGATCCCGCATGCAAAGGAGATTATGAATTGCAAATGTTGGAATGGAAATTGGAAAGATCTGGGAAATATGTAACCACAAAATCTCTTAACAGGTTAGGAATTCAATATTTAGGACCACTGTTACCCATTTAAAGAAAAAAAAAATCATATGAGTGCACATGGAAAGCTTCCAACTTTCATTCCAAGATGTTCCATGGGTATACTTCATGCATAATGATTCTGGAAATGGCAATCATGAGACTTTTCAGAGAACTGCTTAGGGTGCCTTAGCAGTTCTCTGAATATGCAAAGACAGGTCCAACCACCCACATCTGCCTCCGTCTTCCAGGCCTTATGAATATTTTCCAACCAAATGTCAGTACGCTGCCTCGACAATGAACAGCTAATTTGGTAATAAAAAATATATATTACTCTTGACAGTAGCTATTGAAAACGTATTAAGCCTTAAAGCATACAGATGACCTCCCTTCCCCTATAAGACCCTTCTGGGTGTGTGTATAGACTTTGGGTTGTACAACAGAGATACGTTACTGCAATACTCCACAAGGCCAGACAGTAAAGTACTGTGTAAAACAGAGTGACACACAAGATGCAATAAGGATTTAACCAACACTATATAGGAGCATGTAGCACATATGCAAACACTTTCCCCTTTGTTTAAAAGAAAGATGAGTAGATGAAAGGAAACAAATGAAAAGGGGAGATCAAGATATGACTGGACATGAGTCACATGGAGCAATTATGAAAGGAAAGAGTACAGGGGTAATAAAAAAAAGAAGCAGGGAGGTGACCAATGACATCATTTTCTGTCCTTGGGCTCCTAGTAATATCCACCCTAAGCAAATTCTGTTCCCTGTGCTCTACACATAAAAGGTCAGTGATATAAATCTATAGCTGAGATGACTATTGGCTTGGCTGTTACTTCTCTAACCCCATCTTCCCCAGCAGCCTTAGATATCTGACCTGCATTGATTAGCCCCGAGTAAAAGGTTGAGCCTCAGATTGAAACAGCACCCGAGAATTGATTGGCCCAACTTTGTAGACTTTGCAAGCTTGAGTAGAAGTAAGAAATAATACTATGGGAGAAACATCACAATAAAATGGTTATGGAGGGGAGTTTTTGAGCTTTCCAGGAAAAAAAAAAAATGTCCTCAGAAATAAATCCTCATCAACCACCCCTGAACATAATCTTTTTGTCCACACTACCACACCACGCTGGGTAAAACCATCTCCAGTGAATTATGTGAAATTCTGTTTGAAGCTGTAAAAGAGCACGCCAAGTTATATTACAGACAGATAATGTCAATACAAACATGGACAGCAAGGGCTGCTTCTGCTGGAGGATAAGGGAGGAGTGAATCAATATAGCCCAGCTCTGAATGAAAACTAGCCTTTCAGGTTCAAGGAAAGAAACTTATTTTTCAATTACACACCGCTCTAAATGGGCTAACTACAAGCAGGGGGCTCTTGGACACAGCAGGGGGTGATTTGGCTGTCTCTTTCATTGTGTGTGTCTGTATGTGGCAAAGAGAGACAGATCTTCCCAGAGAAAAAAAGAGATTCTCCATCCTGTTACTTTGGCTCACTGAAGCATCCAGTATAAATAAGTGCAAGTGTAAAGAACCTGATCTGCATCAATTAAAGGCACCCTACGGACAGACAGACACACACACAGTAAGGGTAGCATAAGCACAGAGCAGCAGAGCAAGCAAAGCAATAATGGCTGGAGATGGAGAAAAAAGCAACCATGCATGAAAATAGACAGCAAGCCAGAATAATATGAAACCAGCTACAATGTAGCCACAGTATCTTTCAGCTGCTGGTTTTGCCTTTTTTGGTTTTGCCTCTAAGGATGAATCTGCTGTGTGAATCCATTTGTTCCTGGGAGTCACTGGCTTCATAACCTGCTGTGTAGTTACTTTATTTGCAGTGTCAGTTGGCAACAAGGGCTAAATGAGCTATTGACAGTATCACCGAATGACAAACTGAGCGAGGACTGCGTCTAATTTAAAGTTAATGTCATTTTAATGTGAAAAGAACACACAGTGAGAAAGAGTCACAAAATGTTCACATTAAGTCATTCTCGCTGTGCGCACTCAGTCAGTAACTAAGGGTGATTACCTGAAGAACACAAAAGCAGACTTCAAATGCAATCAGACTTTTAAAAAGTGCAAAAATCAAAAGTTACCAAGCAGATGAATCCTGAGTCCTACAAGGCGTACTGCTGATGTACTTAAAATAACCAAGAGCCTTTCAATCTGTAGATTAGTTACCCTTGAATTTAATGAAATGTATTTTTCTTGTGCTTTTAATACTGTTTTTGTGTGTATAGATTATATGTACACCCACTTCACTAAGGTTTTTGATACACCTTTAATATAACTTATTGTGCACAGAAATATTAGAGTTATCTGATAATTAATTCCTCATTAAACACACTGCACACTCAAAGTGACGGGTGCTCAGACACACTTAACTTTGAATTCCAAAGTAACTGTAGTACTATCACTGAGAAAATGTAATGACTCTGTTACTGACACAGCTGCTAAAGTAAAGTAATTCATGAAAATAAATACCATAAAGCACAAATTATATTTAGCAGCTAAGGCCAAAAAAAGTTTTAAAAAAAATAAAAATTAAAAAAAAGCTGTAAGCATGTACTAGCTTTTCAATAAACCAAATGCATTAGAATCTACTATCAAATTACACTCATCATTAGCAGTAAGGCCTCCAAATATTTAAAACAATGCTTTAAATATTATCCTGTTTATGCTGATTCTATGGTGCAGCTTGTTTACTTAATAGGCAACACATCTCTTTTGTTATAGCTTTTAATGTGTAGCACAGTCAAGAAAAACAACTTTCTCCCAGGGGAAAACTAGTCTAACAGCTTCAGAGAAACGAAAAAAAAATGAATGTAAGAGGTCAGGACAGCCAAATTCTTTCTAGCTCCAGATTCTTGTGGTATACACATCACTGATGCACACATACATTCTTCTGTACACACATCTTAAACTGGCATCACAGGATTAAAGAACTAAATATAACTTTGTCCTTAAGTGTGCATAAAAATGGTGCAGGAGAAAGGGGTTGCTGTTTTGCTTGGCAGACTTGTATTTTTACGATTTACAACATATTTTGGTCATAATACTGACTCACGAGGTTCCTAAATCAGTTTTACAGCATAGAAATTATGCAGCTGTGTGGCCAGGCGTCCAACGTAGGAAGACTCTGCAAAAGGTGCATGAGGAAGCTCAAGTTTGCCAGGAGAGCAGTGGTCCATGCTTAGCTAAAAATAAATGCTAGCTGGTATCCCAGTTATCCTGCTCACCAGTGGTCTTTAGCCAAGTGGTTAAGCCTATGTTGAGTTTTCTGTTTTATACATGAATTTAAACTCAGGGCAGCCAGACTAGAAACTATACTGGCCATTACCCTCTTTACAAAGTTGCCTTATGTGAGAGCAGTCGATCCCAACAGTGCTCAGGTGCTCAAGCAACCACGGAGAATGCTCAGCGCCCACGTTTGCCAGCACAGCTCAAGGTTAAATTTATACTTCATGGGGTGGTGGTAGATTGGATCAATTTAAGGGACTATGCGTGACTGGTTATTTCGCTGTCTGTCCCGTACTCAGAATCATAACCACCAATCAGACTGCCACTCCGGGCAGATCGGTGAGCCTATGCTTCTGACGCGACGCTCACTGCATGTACATTAGCCTTTAAGAGAGGGACTTAATGCTAACAAAACAGACAAATTTAAAAACCAAAGTAAAGTGATGCTTCTATATCTACCAGTGCCACCAGTGCCTCCAGCAGTGTCCAGTCAGTTAACAATAAAGACACAGACAACAGAAGTGAGGATGAATGCAAAAAAGGAAGGATTATCAGGCTGGTTACAAAATGGAATTTCTTTGGATAGCCTACAGCTCTACTGACATTTTTGTGAGGTCTGTGCTACAAGTAACAATCAAGAGTCTCTGAAAGCTTTTGTTAAAGATGGATTTTCAAGCTGGGCTAAAGCACTTGAATGATTCAGATTACACAAAAAGTCCAATCTGCACCACACTGTTGCAGCTACTAATGCAAGTGTTAATGTTGCTGCTTCTTTGTCTGCTGGTAAACAAAACCAGATGGCTGATGCTAGAATCGCTTTGTTGGGTATTCAATCCTCTCTCTGCTTTCTTTTACTTCAAGGATTGGCAAGTCACGGAAAAACAGATGCAGAGTACAAGATGACGCTATGACAGCAAGTCAAATGTGTAAAGAGGTTAAAGCTCCAGCAACACTTAAAGTATGACAAAACCCTATTACTGCTCGACCAACGTGTTTATATAGAGAACCTTTATAGGAAAACAGACTTTCAGTCATTTTTATTGACACAGCTGGGGAAGCAGAAACACTGGTACCTGCAGCTTTACTACAAAGTCCAAAGGTTAGAAACATGACTAATTCTACAGCCAGACAAGTTTTAAGGAAATCATGGATTTACTCCGTTAAGCAAAGTGAAATTTTGAACAAAACAGTCACAGCATTCTTTGGAAAACTACAGTAAATACAGACTCCAAAAGACTCCACCTGCTCAAAGTGGTTGGGCAGTTAATAAAATTTTTTTATGAAAACTCTTAAAATTAAGCTATATGTATTACTGATGAATTGAAACAGACACATGTGGTCAGATTCCTAATGTAACAATAATGTAACAATGCTACAATGAACAATAATGTGCACAACAATGTTTTCGTTTAAAGGTTTGGTTGTCTAGTATTTCTACAAGTAAAGGGTTATAATTTTAAAAAAGACCCATGCGCGTGTGGAGGTAGCCCGTGTAACACAGATCCTAATCATCTTAAAAGTGACAAAATGAGAATGAGATAGAGCTTTGAGGCATTCTCATTTATCATTTGTAATCAAATCTAAAAGTCGAGGCTTTTTATTGGAGAGTAAGAGAGAAATAATGACTTCTCATCTGATCATCATCACTTTGTTTGTGCATTGGAAAAGTTAGTCTGAACTGCTTAACATTCCTATTCATAAGGTATAACTTAATATACCAGTGGATATCTATATCCTTGTGACTGAAAGACAGTGTTTTAAATAAGAATAGTATTAGGGCAGTCCTCAAGTGTTTATTTCATCTTATTGCATAGACTGCAATATTGATTCTCAATATTACATGTACTTTCATCAGCTTTAATCCAAAACTTTGCAAAAATCTGTTAAACCTTTATCAGATACCGACTTCTAAGTCAGTAGTCAGTATACAACAAGAAAGACTTTAGCATAACTATTTTGAAATGCTTAAAGAATACAATATTGGTGTGCTGATGCAACAGGAGGGTAACAATGCTAATTAATAAATATGTTTCAGCATTTTAAAAAATTATTTTGCGATTCAGTTTGGAATTGATTTCTTCCACATTCATTCGCATTATCTCAAGTACTGGTTGCATACATATGGTCTTAATTAAAAATTTCCAATGTATTGTACCGTCTTCTTCTCAAACTTTTTCCATATCACTTTGTCCAAACAATAAAGCACAACAGTACAGGTGATGAATAGAAAACTGACCTTTGTGTGTAGTGCCAAAGACTTTCTAGGAGGAACTGATGACAAGTGTTATTTACCTGTTCTGTAGGTTCCTCTTCTGTGTTTGACGCAGAGCACAGAGAACACAGAGTAATGGGAATGTCATTTAAATTCATGTGATCTACTCATTTTATCTCTATCGAGGATGCCGTGCATAGACACACAGCCAGAGAGATATATACATAGAACGAAGGAGGAATACTGAGCAAGAAAGTTAAACAAAAGCAGCAGGTTGCTGCTGAAGAGAGAAAAACAATGTTTAAGAATCCTCCCCCGTCACTTGTGTCTGATTTCCACATTTCACATGACATTTAAAATATTCACCAAGCAGCACTGTCATTTCCGAGCCGCACGCACACCCATTTATCCGCATAACTAAAGACGTGAAAATGAACTACACATATTTCAACATCCCGAGGAAAGAGACTTTAATAAAAACAGGACTTTCTCAGCCCACGCATCCTGCTGAAAGCAATGCTAAACAATCATAAAACAAAAACACACGCTTAGAAACAGCTGCTAAACTTATTCTTACTCTGACATAAATTGTGTGGTTTGAGTGGCTGTAGTGGTTGTGTTCTGATCGAAGTGTAATCAGACCAGCAACGTTTCATTGGTGGGTGTGACGTGGCTCACCGCTGCGCCTAGAGGCATCTCTACATTTGCATATTCATAGATTCTGGAATTTTTGATGAGAAACAAGGAGTAGACGTACTTCTAATCCTTTCCGTTAAATTATCGAGCATGTTTTCGTTGGGGAGAAAAACATATGTCACAAAAAGCCTTTTCACCACAGAGTATTTTGCGTATATGATGCTGGAGGGGCTCCTTTTTTCATCTTTAGTCTAAAAACAAGATTTTAAAAAAACAAAACAAACCAATAAACAAACAAAATGTCTTGAGAAAAACTAAAAAAATAAAAAAAAAATGAACAAAAAGGTAACCAATCTTGAATTTGGGTGTTAAAGGACATCTCAAAAAATTTGCACCGTCAAACCCAATCAAGAAACTCCTGAGCACCAACTCTCACAAGGGGAGAGTGATTAATTCTCGGCTGGATTTGCCACAGCACCGGTCAGCTCTCTGTGGGTGGGCAATCAGCAAATCCCCCTGTGTGCATCTGAAGAGAAGCAAACAATAGACCACAAGCTTGTCCTCTTACTCTAGGATGAGGGAAGATTAGTCACCAGTTGTTTGGAGGACTTAACATTTGCTTTTTAATGAAATAAGGACGCCAAAATTCAAGGAAGGAATAATCATTGATTCAAAATTCAAAAGAGGCAATTAAAAAAAGAAGTGACTTGTTGTATAAACTAATTACAACCAATCGGGTAAATAACTGCTGCAGATTTATAGCCCGTCAGACCAGCAGGAAAACTGAAAAGCCAAATTGCATTCTTTCTAAAGTAATGCTTTTCTATATACAAGAGTAATATGGCAATGCTACAAATCAATCATTCTCTCAAAGTGCACATATTATTTTTGCTTTTCTTCAATGAATCTATGGGCTTGTGTCGTTCAATATGCCCGCATAAATGTAAGTTTTCTGTAGCTTATGACATTATCACAGACATTGAAGGATAGCTGTAATTTCAGAAAGCATTACTCAGAAAACCAAGAGCCTCCGTTTCCACCAGACCTCCTTGAAACTAATCCAAACACACATATGCTCCACACAGAATTAAGCAGTCTTTACCACATGGGTTTTGCCCCAAAAGATGTTGGGGCTGTTTGGGATTTGCAATGCCTCACCAGCCTTCTGTTTGGTGCATAAAAATGTAAACAAGTATTAAAGTGAAATATGAACTTTTTGTGGCCCTGCCTTTCTTCTTGCTTTGGGTGCCATTTTACTCTGTCTACAGCTTAGGCTTTACATCCCTGGCAAGACGCTGACTTCTTGGCCCGCCAGTATTAAGTGTGCTCTAGCTTTTTCAAGCTTGAGAGGAAACAAACTCAATAACAATATAAATAAAGATATACAATGTCTGTTAGCAACAATTTTATTTCTGGTTTCAGTACAAAATCGAGGATTTTTCCACCAGGACATGGCCACCCAGTGACTAGCAGGCATCTAGAAAGGAGGGGCTTTGACAAACCCTCTTAAAAGCCTAAGCCTTGTTAAAGGGGCTGAATTATTGATAGTGCATCTGTGGGCTGAAATAGCACCGGAGTGAGTGGAGTGAGGCAGACACACAAGGAGATAAGGAAGGGGAAAAAGCAGCAGCTTAAAGAGGCAAACTAAGGCCAGATAGAAACTGTGATTAGTTTACATACATGCATATATTTTATGCTTACAGTAGAACACATTGTGTGACTTTTGACGGGATCTACACTACCAGTAAAAAGTTTGGACACACCTTCTGATTTAATGGTTTTTCCACTTTTTTTAGGTTCACCTGTAGGCGGAAGTTCAAACTGAGCATCAAAATGGGGAAGAATGGTCACTTAAATTTGACCGTAGCGTGACTGTTGGTGCCAGACGGGCTAGTCTGAGTATTTCAGAACCTGCTGATCTACAGGGATTTTCTCACTCAGGAATCTCTAGACTTTACAGAGAACAATCTGAAAAACAAAAAAAATATTCAGCTCTCTGGGTTAAAATTGGGTCATTCAGATATTCAGAAACCTATATATAGCCTGCTTTTGTATTTGTGCTGGTGGCACTCTAATGGTGTGGGGGATATTTTCTTGGCACACTTAGTACCAGTTGAGCATCGTATAAATGCCACAGGCTATCGAAGTATTGTTGCTGACAGTGTGCCCATCTTCTGATGACTACTTCCAGCAGGATAATGTGCCATGTCACCAAGCTCAGATCATCTCAGACTGTTTTTTGAACATGACAATGAGTTCACTGTGCTCAAGAGGTGCCCACAGTCATCAGATCTCAATCCAGCAGAACACCTTTGGGATGTGGTAGAATGGAAGATTTGCATCGTGCATCATTCAACAAATCTGCAGCAAATATATGATGATCATGTCAATATGGGCCAAAAGTGCTTTTTTTTTTTCACACTTTTTTAAGCCTGTAAAGTCTGAACTAGGGCTGGGCCATATTATACCGTTCACGGTAATACCGGTACAATGTTACGCAACGATAAGAAAATAAAATATTGCGATAGAATATGGGTAAAACGCGCATGCGCAGTGCCTTTGTTTTCATACGCACATGGC
This sequence comes from Etia nguti, assembly GCA_015106755.1. Classification (NCBI taxonomy): domain Eukaryota; kingdom Metazoa; phylum Chordata; class Actinopteri; order Cichliformes; family Cichlidae; genus Etia; species Etia nguti. The sequence continues at coordinate 15,250 of VUQG01013126.1, forward strand.
CGAAAAAGCATGGCGGCAACGGAGGATGAGAAGGGGAAAAGTGGAACGTTGAATGAAACAGATGAACCAGAATTGGTTTGTAAAAATGGCGCAACTTCAGTGGTGTGGAACTGGTTTGGTGTTTGTCCATCAGATACCCACCAAAGCACATTTTTTTTTGTAGAACATGCAAGCGGGCCGTCGTTATTACCGTATTTGTGGGACTATAAGGTGCTCGTAAAACCCTTTAATTTTCTCAAAAATTGACAGTGCACCTTGTAAACCAGTGCGCCTTACGTATGAATTCTGGTTGTGTTTACTGACCTCGAACCGATTTTATGTGGTACACGGTGCTCAAAAATCTGTCAAAAATGTTTTAGTACGACTTTGCTAAGCTACGAAGCCGCACCGCTTGATGGATTGTCTGAGCATTACGGCTACCGTAGTCAGGAGCCTCGCGGAGTAATCTGGGTCCAAAACTCCATTCGCTTCAGGTCCCAAAGTCAAACAAACACTGCGGGATCACTGAGAGTTAAAAACTGTCTAAATTCTTTCATCTTTAATAAAATGATCAGCGTTGCTGCTTTACCAGGTGTTGTTACCATGTTAAGTTTAACATCCAGGCATCCATGAAAACAGAATTTATTAAATTTAACGGAGTTAGAAGTTAGCAGTAAGTTAGCGGAAGTTAGCGCGCTAGTTTCGCTAGTTACCTAAACATTGTATATACCATGTTCTGACTGAGAGATTTCTGAAAAAATTAAAACGTACAGCTTTGCTATCACTTCCAACATAGATGAAGACAGAAAACTAAACAGCAGTGATGTTTGTAGG
>VUQG01013127.1:1201-40691 GCA_015106755.1 Etia nguti
GCCTTTTTTTAAAAAAAAAAAAAAAAAAAAAAAAAGCCTTTGGAACTTTATCAGGTTATAATTTCTGTATCTAACCTTGTATGGTATTAATCTTTTTGAACCTAGTTTACTTTCATTATATCCCCTAAATTTAGGTTTGTAACCTAAATTTAGGCATCAGCCTAAGCAGAGAAACCCAGAGTTCTGTCTGTCCAGCCAGCTCCTCCGGGTTATCCAGGGGAACACTGGGGTGTTCACATGGCAGCCAAGAGATAAAATCTGTCCAGTGTGTCCTGGGTCTACCCAGTGGCCTCCCAGCAGGACACACCTGGAGCACCTCACCCAGGAGGCACCCAACATATTTGTACTCTACTATATTAATTTAACAGTTCTACCTTATTGATTTCACATTAAAACACTATACACAGTAAGAGCAAGTAAAAATATAAGCAGATACAAATTTGATTATAGTTGTCTCAAATGAAGCTGTCAGCAGTTCCTGAAAATTTTCCTCAAATCCTTTTAGATCTGACAAAAGTACTCACTGTCATCTCGTGCAATTTTCGAAACAAATGAGAAGTTAAAGTCATTTCAGATTTATCAGTTTTATTTTTTCCTAGAACAATGTGGCAACTGCAGTCTTACACAAAATCCACAAAACATGGAGATGTAGTTTTTTTTTTGTTTTTTTGTTTTTTTTTTAGAGCTGGAATCCACATCCCCCACTAAATAAAACACCAACATTCTTCTACAGTTACGTTTTCAGATTTTTACTGCAAAACAAAATAAAAAAATAACATTAGTGTGTCAATTATAGCTCTGTGCTGTTAGCACTGTAACGGCTTCAAACCTAACCTGCAGTCTGTGTCCTGTGCCTTTGTACGAAACAGGAGAGAAAAAAGAATAAGAAGAAAAAAAATATCTGTGGATGAACCCACACTACACACATACATACATTTCCAGATTAGGCTTGTGACCATCTCGGCCTTAACCAGACTAATAATTACACTTGTTCAAACAGCAGAGCTCTATTTTCCCCGCTAAAGAACCACAAACGAAACAAAATTGAATTTCATCAAGCCACAACTTTATTTCCATCTTGGGTATAAATTGTATAAATGAGTTTGGATTAAATCAGCAACCTTTTGTCAACTCTTCGTCAACAGGGTCCCCATTACATTGTCAACTCCTGCAAAGCAGCAAAAGTAAAAGTTAGTAGGTGTGTAAATATTAGCTTATATAATTTTAAAGCTTTGCCCTCTTCTCAGGACAGAAATGTTGGCTTCATTTAACTCAGAAGAACGAAAGTCACTGTATTAAATCATCACTTAAGAGCGCTGGAGTGTAAAGCGTTTAAATTGTTTTGATAGATAAAGTTAAAATCTCACCATGATGGCATTGACGATGTCGTTGTTGTTATTTTTCAGGGCACGTACAGCCTTCGCCCTCGACACGTTGGCTTGTGACATGACGAGTTCGATGTCCTTGACCTCAACTCCGGTCTCATCAACCTATGGAAATAATCAATGCAAAGATTAATCATCTCTCTGACAAAAAGCCATCCCATCTTCACGTGACTAAACTGCATCTCACCTCCTCTTCTTCGCTTTCCTCCTGTACTGTTGGTGTCTGTGTGTTTTCCTGGACGTTTGATACCGTTTCTCCCGGTACCTTGAACTTTTCTGCAGCGGCCAGTTGGGCTTGCTGGGAAAGATCTTCAATCTGAGGAAAGCAGTGAGGAAGTTACAAGAGGTCAGCACATCATTTAGCAAAAAATATTTAGCTTATGAATGCAGGGATGGAATCCATTTGCCTGCATTACAGAAAGCTAAGACTACACACACACACACACTCAGCAGCTCTACTGACAAACCCTGACAACTGGTATTGTTGTTGGTTACCTTAGCTTCCCCAAAGACGATGTATGTATCTGATGCAGGGCTCTTGTAGACGTCTGGTTTGGTGATGACGAACAAGATGTTCTTTGACTTGCGAATGGTGACCCTAGTGACTCCTGTTACCTGCCTGAGACCAAGTTTTGACATTGCCTGAAAGAAATGGAAGTAAATTTACCAAATCTAATCTTTAGACATACAGCAAAATGTTTATAGAGCACTGAGTGAACTGGGACCGTTACCTTTCGTGCCTTCTTTTCACTGCGGCTCTGTTTGGCTTTGCTGACAGGTTCCTCATCTATTTCGGCAGCTGCTGCAAGCTAAAGTAGAATTTACATTAAGTGTTTTACACCAACGAGTAAATGCAGAATCAGCAATTAGATAAAGTTTTATATTCATCTCTTCTCAGGACAGAAAGGCTGGCTTCAGTAGGCTCAGAAGAACGAAAGTCACTGTGTAAATCATCAGTGAAGAGTCAAAGACGGACATCTATACCAGTGAACACAATAAAACAGACTCAAGTTTCACCTGAGCTTGCTGTGTCTGTGTCTGTGCAGAGTCCTGTTCCTCCAGCTCAGGGACTGAGTCGTCGCTGTCCGACTCTGTGCCGGATCCTGCAGAGACCATCAACAGAGAAAATGTCACAATGTGCCACTTAGGTTACATGTGTACACCTGAAAGTTAATCTGAAGGTAAGCTGCACCAATATTATGGAACTAAGTACTTCGATTCAAAACAGCACATTTTCTGTCATCTTATTATCATTATAGTAATTTTCCTCAGGACTTTGTTGAGAACATAATCTCTTTCCAGCCAAAACAACCATTTCCAAACTTGATTACAGAACACATGACAATACCAGCCCGACCTGCACTACATTTTAAGCAAACAGTACCCAACAACAGAACTAATCCATTCCATAACCAGGAGCACCCTTGCCAATATCTAATAGCATCTTATATTTTAGCATCTAAAGCAAACCTAATTTTTATCTCACAAGCTAACCTTTGTAAGAGAAAGGCATATTTAAGCATCTGAGCAGCTTTCAGAACACTAACAGGTGGGTGGGTGGGGGGGGGGTAACAAAACAAAAAACACAAACAGACAGCACAAGAGGAGAGAAAGGAGGAAATACCATTGTCGTTCTTGTCGTTCACAGGCTCCATCTTGGCTTGGGTTTTAGCAGGTGTGGGGGCAGGTTTAGGTGGCGAGACAGGTTGAGAAGGAGTTGAACTAATTAACTCAACCTCAGGTTTAACAGGAGCAGGTTTTGCAACTGCCTCAGCAAATGTGAGCTTACGGGGAGCTGGGTTAGGAACAGCAGGCTCGACTGGAGTGGGCTTTAAGGGAGGAGGTGAAGGGTCTGCAACTGGTTTTACAGGTTTAGCAACCTCAACTGGTGCTGCATTAACATCCACCACTTTGGCTGGCTTGACATCTTTAGCTGGCTTAGGTGCTGCAGCTGTCTTGTTAACATCAGCAGGTGCAGACTCGAGCTCTGCATCTGGCTTTGCAGCCTTAGGAGCTGCAGTTTTAGTCTCTTCAGCTTGTTTAGGAACCTTGTTGGGGACAGATTTGGCCTCAGCCGCTGGCTTAGGCGTCTTCTTGGAGGCACATTTGACTGGCTTAGTGGCCTCAGTGGGAGTAGGGTTGGCTTCAATCGGCGTCTTAACGGTCTCTGGGGGAGCCGGTTTGGCCTGGGCCGGCGTCTTAACGGTCTCTGGGGGAGCCGGTTTGGCCTGGGCCGCTGCCTTAGCGGTCTCTGGGGGAGCCGGTTTGGCCTGGGCCGCTGCCTTAGCGGTCTCTGGGGGAGCCGGTTTGGCCTGGGCCGCTGCCTTAGCGGTCTCTGGGGGAGCCGGTTTGGCCTGGGCCGCTGCCTTAGCGGTCTCTGGGGGAGCCGGTTTGGCCTGGGCCGCTGCCTTAGCGGTCTCTGGGGGAGGCGGTTTGGCCTTCGCGGATGGTTTAGCTACATTTGGGGCTTTGTCCACAGTTGCTGGCCTACTGGCCTCTACGGGAGCAGGTTTGGCCTCAGCTGCCTGCTTAGTGGTCTCAGTAGGCACAAGTTTGGCCTCAGCTACTGGCTTAGCAGTTTCTGCGGGTGCAGGTTTTTCCTTGGCAGGCGGTTTAGTCGCATTAGGAGCTTTGTCAAGAGCCTCAGCAGAAGCAGTTTTGGCCGCAGGAGCTGGCTTAGCAACCTGGGTAGGAGCAAGTTTGCTTGGGGTTTCCACCACAACCTCCTCAACTTTGCCAGGGTTTGCTGGTTTAGTCTTGGAACCTGCTTTAGGAGGAGCTTTGACAGGAGCTGGTTCAGCAACATCAACAGCTACAGCTGATAATTCAGAAGTCACCTTAGTAACTTCAGTGGGAGCTGATTTTACTGGGGCAGCTGCTTCAGCAACCTTAAGAGGCTTGGGCTTGTCTGCCTTTGGTTTAACTGGTGCCTTAGTGGCCTCTACAGGAGCAGAACTGCAGCTCTCAGCATTAGGCTTAGGAGATGTAGCAGGCTTTGTACATTGTTTCTCAACAGGAGGTGCGCACGTTGGCATTTTAACTGGCTTCTCAGGTGGGATAAGAGGAGGGAGCTCATCGTCAACAGATGCAATAAGTGGAGCAGCTTTGAATGAAGTTGCTTTAACATCAACTGATTTAGGAGGACTAGAGGCAATAGTATCTGAAAATGATACTGGTGCTGCAACAGCAGGCTTTGAGGTAACTTTAAAAGCAGGTGGCACTGTAACAGCCTTTGTCGCACCTGGTGACCGGGTTTTTGTCTCACTCAGGGCAGGTTTAGCATCATCAGCTACATTATGTTTGAGAATAGGCTCTGTTGGCTTTTCAGCAACACCTGTGGCCTTGCACTCGGGGACAGGAGCAGGCACAAATGCCTCTCCCTTTTTAGACTTTCCCTGTTTGCCAGCCTTGACAACTTTGGGGCCAGAACGGTTACCCTGATTAGCAAAGGAGCCTCCAGGTGAGGCAGCAAGGGGAGATGGCAAAGGTGACAATGGAGTAGAGGAGGGAGTCGATTTTGGCGAGGTAGGAGAGGAGGAAGAGGCAGACATAGAGGAACGCTTTCTTCTGCCGGGGACAGCCTTTGGGGCAGAGGCACCCTGTGCACTCTTGGCATTTTTGCCTTTGGGCTTAGCAGGGCCTGAAGCTGCCTCAGATTGCTGGGAGGAAGCTGGGGCAGGAGGTGTAGCTGAACAGAAAAAGATTCAAGTTTTTCTTTCAATCTGATAGTGGAAGTCTTTCTCATGCGGATTAAATGGTCAAATCAAGACCCAATCTTCCTGCTTAGGGTTAGGAAAAAAGCATACCTCCCTAGAGTTGGATGCAAACAGCCACTCAAAATGTACAAGACACTTCTTACTTCCACACTGAAAACCCCTATATTTAGTGTAGATGCACATTTTACGAAATCACGCAACACAAACACAGCACCAATAAACTGGTACATCCAGTAAAAGCAAACACCAGGCAAAACAAATTAACCCAGTTCAATTAAATCCAAGTTTTTATTGAAATGGGTCATAATTATGCATTAGAATTACCAGAATTATTTTAAAAACTACACTTTAGGCAAACAAATCTGTACAAAGCCTTCAAAAGGGTAGTAAAAAAGGACAGTACACTTGCATCAAAACAAGTCAAAGAATAACTACACTTTGTGTCATTTATGATATACTTCCAGCAAATGAAAACTCTCCCTTACAAAAAGCCAGCAGCTTCAAGCTACTTGGCATCTTAGTGTAAAGTTTCATCATGACCATGGATTAAATTTCCATGCTGCATGGAAAATATCACCAACAAGATGTATTGAAAAGGTGGGGACCAAATAAATCATAAATACAATACACAAGAGATGTGATTCTGGTTTCACAGAACATAAACCAACCTGAAAGGTGGCGTGTGGAAACAGGTTGGGCTTCAGATTTAGTGGCATCCTTTGACTGAATGACCTTGGTCAGAAGTATTACAGGCTCCTTCTTGTCAACATTTTCATTTTGAGTATCCACGGGGATGTTCACGTCACCAGCATCTACTCCATCTTGGGCTGCATCCAAGCACATACTCTTTAAACCTTCTAGCACAGTCTCCGCCTCATCTCTGGCCTTCCCATCTTCAGAAGTAGAAAGCTTTGGATCAGCTGAGGTTTTTCCTCCAGCTACTCCCGACTGTTCTTCAGAAGTCAGCACAACCTCTTGGGTGCCCAATTCTTCAGCTGAAATAAAGGACCGACTTTCTTCCTCTTCAGCAGTAACTGCTTCTTCACAAATATGCAACTCTGAAGAAACACTCACAGCATCAGCTGATTGCAAAGACTCATCTAGAGGTGCCAAACCAGCTGAAGCCCCTGCTACTTCAGCAGTAAGCCCTTGCTGTGAGAAAGGTATTGGGTTCAACCCACTTGCTTCCATTTCCTTGGTCACTTCTTGGTTTGCAGCTACACCATTTGCTTGGTCACAGGTAGCCTGACTGCAAGCTTCTACTGCAGAGGCTCTCTCTTTAGCTTGAGCAGATGTTTCTGGGGGGTTCTCCAGTGGGATTGCCTTGCTCGGATTGGGAACAGCTATCACAGGAGGAAATTCATTCAATACTAAGAACATTGTGACGGGGTGTAGGGCATTCACCGTGGTGATTTGAGGACCAAGACTACGACAACAACACGACAAGAGGGGGGAAAAAAATAAAATAAAATTTAAAAAAAAAATTGTGCTCCACATGTGAAGAAAAATTTGTGTTTGTGAGAAAGTCGCAGCAATGCAGAAATTGGCCCATTTTGCCTTTTTTGTTGTTAAATACGCAAAAAAACAAAACAAAAAAAAACTGTGCTCAACTCCAAAAATACATGCAGTGTCCAAATGTGACAGGAATCAGCACCATGTCAATTCACAGTGTAAGACTCAATATACAGGACTGCACTTAGAAAGCACTGAATGAGAACATCACTTCACTGCTTCAGTCAGCATTTCTTGACCAATTCAAGAGATACAAAACTACCTAAAAGTACTTTTATACCAAGAGGAGAGCAGTACAGGCAGCATTAGCAGATCTACAGGCAACATTACTATGAAACGCATCTGTTAATTACCTCACAGCTTTTATCTTGAACAATATCCAGAACTCACCCAGTCTAAAGCTTCAGACACTACACCTTTCCAGCCAATGGTTAATTTGTGTTCCCATGAACGTCACATCGCTCCCTCTAGTCTAAACAGTAACTACTGATCATGGCAGTACAATAAGACTGCAGTGCAGCATCTGCCATCACTCTTTTGTTGCCTTAAATCTGCATGTTCACAAAGTTCAAATAAATGCACAAAGCTACCTCTGCTACTCTTAGTCCTTTATCAATATCCAATTAAATGGATAAAGAGCATATAACAAATCCAACCACTACAAAAATTACAATTCTGTATTTTTCTTAGTGTCCAACAAAAGTTACCAGCAGACTTAAAGTTAAAAATAAAGTAGTATTCATCTGAATTTGTCGCAATGGGATGGTATTTTTTTAAAATGTATAACTTTGGAACACATTTGAGATCAATATATATTTTAAGTTGTTTTTTGAGCGCTCTACCAACATACGTTGAAGTCATTCCATGTCATCTGACCAAATGCTTCCAGCAAAACCAAGTCTGATTTCCCTAAAACACACACAAAAAACAAACAAACAAAAAAAACCCCAACCAAACAACAACAAAAAAACAAAACAGGGTAATAATACACTTCTTGTATCATTTAACTTTCTATATATACACACACACACACACACACACACACACGTCATGAGCTCTCCAACCCAACTGTAGTATATGAATAAAGTTGTCTATAGATGCATTAATCTTAATTTTAATACTCAACAGTTGAACTGTATTAAAATGACACTGCTGTACATTCTTTAAATTAAAAAAAAAAAAAAAAGTGAAGCTCAAGAATTTTTAAGATACAAATGGAGAAAGAATTGTGATATAGTCTGAACAGTTTTCCTTTCTTTCACAGCAAATCCATCAACAACCTCCGACTTGCACGACACCAAATAACTATAATTGCCTTTTCTCCTCATTTCTTGTTTAATTGGCTTAGTGCAGGGGTGTCCAACTCCAGTCCTCGAGAGCTACTGTCCTGCAGCTTTTAGATGCATCCTTGTTCCAACACACCTGAAGTAAGTAAACGGCTTGTTACCAGGCCTTTGCCAAACTTGATGGCATGCTGAAGAGGTAATCCAACCATTTGATTCAGCCGTGTTGGAGTAGGGATGCATCTAAAAGCTGCAGTACAGTAGCTCTCTCGAGGACTGGAGTTGGACATCCCTGGCTTAGTGTAATGTATACAGACTGACTTTCAAAATTCTTTTAGTGTAAATTTGTAGCAGTGCATTGAATCCCGACTGTAGTGAGTGACTGCACTGCATAATATTGTGTGGCCATCACGAATTAAACCAGTCTGTTCATGGTGGAATCCAGGACTTCTACACACGTTGTCAGATGTGAAAATGAGAAACATGGTATACATCTACACTGGCAGAAGACAGTTATTTGATTAGCATTATGAGGAAACTGGATACAGTTTCACAGACCTATCGTCCTACTCAGTTTTTATGTTTTATAATACTACCAAACAGACTTATTACCATCATAAAGGTCTGTGCTGTAATGTCAGGGTTTTTCATACCTTGAAACTGGCCTTTTTAAATCCAAGTCTAATTTCTGAGCCTTTTTTCTTCTTCTGCAATTTGATGCATGAAGTGCATTCTTTAGTTAGAGGACAAGCTCCGTTAGATGCGTGGCAAAAATTTTGCAGGAAAAACTTACATTTCTTTCCACCAAAAATATTTTTGTCTTCCACAATAAAACCCACTGGGACAGAGATAAAAACATTTCCCCAAGTGAGACTTAGTTTACTCAAGCATATAATGCACTTCTGTTTATCAAATTGCTGTAAACAACAGGAAATTGCATAGACTTCTGTTAAGGCTACAGACTCATTCGTTTAAAATGCAGATTTAACAACGTACTAATGCTGCAGACAACCTGCCCTAAACGAGTAAGTGCTTAAAAGTTCTCTTCAATGAAAATGGATGGTTTACAAAGTGCTGCTAAAGCAAAATTGTAATGTCACATGAAAATAGTTACACAACACACAATGCCACTACTTTGTCACACCTAGTGGGTTTTCAAGGCATTCATCATGCACATGGAAAAACCACACTCAACACCATGCATTGTGTCCCAAATCCAGCTATCAGTGCAAGTCACCACACACATTTGTGAGCCTGTGTTTAAATGAAAAGAAAGGGATCCTGGATTAGCGTTTACTGCCGCAAATCCCCTCAGTGTGGGCATACATTCTGCTCCAAACACACGTATTAACTGTGTTTTAGGGCCCTACGTCCCCAACACACAGCTGGTGAGTCACCTGTTACGTCAACTCAGGGTCCTGCCAGCTGAGTTAACTCCCCAAACTCCGAGCCACTCATCCAGAACCCCACTCTCTTAATATGCAGCACTGCATGCAGGTTGTGAAAAAGACAAAAATATACGAACCAGTCTCGACTTGAGGCTGCTGCATCTCCTGTTCGGTGACTGGGACCGTTTCTGTGGCTTCACCAGGCATAGTTGCTGGGGAGAAAAATAAAGATGAGATATTTAGTTAGTTGCATAGGTCGGGACATATGAGCTCCCTCACATAAGTGACGGTTAATACATCGACTTGCAATTGTCATAATTGGCTGAACAGGCCATTATGAACCCATGCTTTAGCCCGCAGGCTAAGTGTTAGCTTAAGTTAGCCTCAGCATGGGGAAGCTCACCGCTAATAACCTAGTCTACTGCATTTTCCTCCAAATTCCTCCTCTTTACAGTGACCTACTTGTTGTCACTCAAATATCTCCCTCATCTCAGGCCACCTAACTCACGGCGGCCCTGACAGGCTGTGAGCGGACTGCAAGACATCATGCTCCCCCATTTTGAGCCGGTAATCAGCGGCACAACGACACATTTATCACCGAGAAGAGAGGTCACACAACGGTAATAGTTGTACGGCTATAACGGCCCCACATTAAATAAACACAACAACCCTTTGATTCAGGTGGGACTGAGTGAAAAACAGCCGGATGATTTCGGATTATCAGCGGAGACACTCACCAACTCAGGGCGTTATATCCAAGATGGCTGTGAGAGAGAACTTCTGACCTCCGCCTCACGATAATATCCGCTTCAGCGACAATTTCTACTTCCGGGTTATTTAAAGGTACAGGCTTCGTTCCAATATTATATTATCTGAAATTAAATAAATAAATTTACCACAGCCCCAGAACCCACATACAAAATTGGTAAATACCCAAATATTCTCTCAGATTGTGAGGTCTCAAAAATTAGAAAAAAAAAGAAGAAAAAATGCTTTGGGCTTATATGGTTTTATAAGAATAAAAATGTTTGGCTCTTTATTTATTGTCCCCCAAGGGACAAAGAGTATCTCTTTATGGCATATTGGTGCAGCCGAAGGCAAAAACAAAATAAAATAAATAAAAAATAAGGGGCTGTTTTTAGGTGCTGGAAAAATTAAAAATCTTGGAAATGCTGAGAACGAAATGGCCAATGTCTGCCAAAAAAGAAGGCAAAGATATATATATATATATATATTAAAAAACATACCAAAACAGAGAAAAACCTGGAACATTTAGATTAAACTTGTAAATCTATGAGAAAAAAAAATTCCGTAATCAGCAAGCAGTTAAGTTGAAAACAACTTTAAATCTTTCAACTTCTGGTATCAACAACTCACCAACATTATCATAATAAGCAAAGAAATGTGGTGCATCAACTAAAACAATTTCCTGAGTCATTCCTGATGTTACATTTCTTAGCAGCATAACAACAGCAAGAGTAAATCATATTTTCTACGGAGTTTTAGATTTTGAAGGATGAAAATTAATTTGAAAAGAAATGTGTTTTAGTTAAATAACATTAGAACATAAAATGGAAATCATAACATACCTAAATCTTGCATTGCAGTATAGTTCATGCATGTAAGTCATTAGGAAGGAAGTAGACATTCAGATTGAATGGACTCACAGGAACTGCTGAAACTCTCATTACAAGGACTGGATACTTACAGATGTTATTATTAAAGCCTATAACCTGAATATTACAGATTTGAGGCAGAGGAGTCCCTGCTAACACATCAAAGGGACTCCTCGTTCTTAAGCTTCAGTGGACGAAGTGAATCATGTGAAACCCTTTTTTAAAATTAAAAAAATAAATAAATATGGGAGACAATGTGTTTGCAAGAGTAGAAATACTGAATTTATTCACCACAAATACAGCCAACAATTAGACAAATAAAACTTTATTGTAAAAATTTATGGTAAAAAATAGGGGATTTATTAAGCATTTTTAATAAATGTTTTATCACTGAGGCTTTTATTACAAAGGATAATAAAACAGATTCTGGTGAAATTAATGTGTAGTAGAAAAATGGCACCAAAAACACCACAAAGCATAATTAGTGACATTAGGCAACAGGACGTTGTTCTGAGGTGTCACCTTCTGACGATCCAGTTCAGAATTCTTTCTGAAGATCTGAAGGAGAAAAGAAAAAAAGGAAGAAAAGCAAGTTGCTGTAAATTTGCTGTTTAATCTAGAAAAAAAGAAACTTACCACTCTTTCTGAGAAGCTCTCCTTTCCATGATCGAGCCACTCCATCTAGAAACTGGTCAAAGTATTTTATGTACTTTGCCAGGCTGGTTCTTTTATAATCTGAGAAGAAAAGTAGTAAAAGTAGCATGAGCTGAGACACTCAGACACATCAAAGATATGTTTAAATATTTACACAATATAAATATAGTAACAATTTATTGTGGTAAGCGAGAGAGTGTGTGGGAATTATATTTTATTTTTTGTGGAACTTTATACTCCAATGCACCAGTCATTCATTCAGGTGTACGTAGATTTTGAAAAATTGTGTGATTGATAGCAAAACTGGTCACAAGTTTGCTTTTTTATTGCTTTGGTTGCTAGCAGATTATGCAGTCATGTATAGTTAACATGGAAGGCACTGACTTGTCTGCACTTACACTCACCAACTACTTGCAGTGAAACTGAAAAATGCGATGTGAACTAAACATGGAGAATGATCCCCTTCAAAGTAAAGGTTCCACCATTTGAGATATGTTGTGTTACAGCAGTTAGGCACAACTTTTAATTAAACGGCAAAAGGTACATAAACAATATTAACTCTGCTACCCAAAATGTACATTTTTATATGTCACTGGCTCTTCCCTTGATCTGGTCTTTCAACATCTTTAGGCTGTTTTCGATATATTTCATGATTTTCAAATCACACATAAACTAAGTGCGTGATTATTTACAAGGACACCTAAAAGTATCAAGGCTGTAGTCCATGTTCAAACCTTTTATCACAATAAAACTGAAACTGCTGATTCTTATAAATACTCAGGACTCTGGCTGGATGCTTGACTCACTTTTAAAAATCATGTAGAATACCTTACAAGAAATTCAAAGATGAACGTTAGATTTTTATTTAGAAACAAGACCATTGTGCAATCCACAATTTCATCTGCACTTGACTATGGTGACATTGATTACATGCATGCTTCTATATCTCTGAAGCCTCTTGATTCTGCACATCACAGTGCATTAAAATTCATCACAGGTTATTCTTTTCTTACTCACCATTCTTATATCTTATTCTTGTGTCTTATGTAAAAAAAAAAGTGGGATGGTGCGCCCTAGCAAATAGAAGAGTAGCATTGTATGATGTTTATTTACAAGATTGTCTGCCTTCATTCGTTGATTGAATTTAACAAATTACTTATAATGTTGGAGGACATTAATTTGTGTTTGATAATAATAATTAAAAGCACACATTCTTAGTTTCCGTCACACTATTTAAAATCAGCATTGTCCAGGAAAATAACAAGTGATCTTGTAGCAACCACAGCAATCATAAGATTTTGGATGCAACACACTCTCTGCAAACAACTTCACCTAGCAACAGCCAGCAACCTCCAGCAACCACCTGCCACTTGGCAAGTTTTTGCATCGCTTACTAGTGACCAGGCCTGTACGTCTTAGCCAATTATGTGCAAGGAGCATTTTAGATAGTGCAGGTTATTATTTCACGTCACATGATCTCATACCATTGAGAAGATCCCCACCCCACCGACCCCCCAAAAAACCTTATGTCAGCCCATTTAAAGGCCTGAAGATTTCAAAGTTCTATGTGCTATCCAGTGTATTTTCAGGTAAAAGTTTCAGCTAGATCTTTGCATTTTTCTTTCCCCCAGCACCTCTGATCTTGCGCTTCTCTACTGCATCTTTCTCATCTTCCTTCTCCTTCCCATCCTCCAATTTCTCTTTCTCTTCGCCTGGCCTGGGCCGATCCAGCTCCTCACAGATCAGACTACAACAAGATAAAACAAAATGTTACAACAGCAGTCTTCATGAGGATCACTCACATGCTGCAGACAACAGATCGCCAAACACTGAATTATTACCTGACCGTGGGCACGGAAAACGGATCGAATTTGTCTAATTCACTGACATCTATGGGAACAGAAATGCGGCCTGGACAGAGAGACAGAGAGAGAGAGAGAGAGAGAGAGAGAGAGGATGCAGTTTTATGCACTCATACTTAAGTCAGATTAGATCAACCTGGTGACAAAGAAACAAAAGAAAAAACATCCAAAGTCCTCTGAGTTTTGAGGTATATCAATAAAAAGCCTTTAATATTACACAGCTGACATTTCCCTGACATTTCAGGAATGTAAACTTTGATATGAATGACAGAATGTCATTTAACAGAATGAAGAAGCCAACATTTTATATCCATCCAGTGTTTTACTTTTTCCACACAGAGCCAGGTAGGTTTGGATAAGCTTTTATTATTTATTTTATTATTTTCATTCATTTAAAAACTGAGTTTTGTATTTACTTGGGTTATCTTTGTCTAATATCAAAATTTGTCTGGTATCTGAAACATTAATTCTGACAAATATGCAAAAATATAGGAAACAAGCTAATAATCTAGAGTCCAAGGAGCACCTTTGCCCAAATAGTGTGATACAATATTACTAACATTACTAGCATGTTCTCTTAACAAAGACTCAGACATTTCCAATACAAGCCTCTTTAAAGTATGCTCACCTGTTTTGGGGTGTACACTGAAAGGACTCTTCAGCAGATGGTTCACACCTTTGCTGACGTTGGCGTCGAGCCGTGGGTAACAATACTGCAGCATGATTTCTTTTTCAAAGTACTGGCCCTTCTTTGCAGTGCTCTTCAGGGAGACAGATTGCAAGGCCATAAGCCCTTCTGTTCTAATGTGTAAAACAATGCAAAAACTTGTCACTGAAAAGTGAGCAAAATTACCAACCTGTTTCCTCTTAGCCTCTGTCATAATCAGTTTCCAGCGTTTCTCAGGCTTCTTCTCCTTTTCAAACTCCTGCTGTAGGTAGCTTCTGGCATGTAATATATAAAGTCAAGTCACTTTCAACAAGATCTTTGAAATCTTTGCCAACAAATGTATATGGGTCCAATCAATTACTTTATGTGGCAAATATGCGGTAAACTAAGAAAAGGATATCCTCAGGAATGAGTGCCAGCACTTTTTCTACAGACTCCTTGCTTCCCATCAGGTCCTGGTCTTGTAGTGCGTATCGGTTGAAGTAATCCTTCATCATGTCCAGAGAGTTGCTGTTAAAAAGAGGCACAATTTTAAAAAGCACAGAGTGCACTGTGCACAAGTGTGTATAACCAGTGATCACTGTATGCAGGCATGGTGATCACTGTGATCACAACTGCGCCCAAGCACAGAAATCCAATAGTTTTTTTAAGGACGGCTGTCTCAGTGAAAACTCCATTAAGCAATTAGCAAATTCACAAGGCAAATGAAAACACAGTGTGTCACTGCTTACAAAAAATGGTCCTAATTAAAAATGATGTCCACAGATTGTGTTGATGAAAGAGAGACAAAGCAAGAGAAATACTGAAAAATACTTGGTAAATGGGTACAATCTTACTGGAACACAGACACAGACCATAAGAGACAAACACCAAAATTTATCAAATAGATACCTGATAAAAGGGTGAATTGGTTCAGTCAGCACTACTTTCTTCACCGTTTCATCACCACCCTACAAAACATCACATTTTTAAAATCAAACATTGCAGGCCATTTGAGGAAGATAAATTTCTCTAGTATGCTACTCATGAAACGATAACTAAGACAACAATCTGATTAATATTTAACTCAATAAGTACTGTATTAGCTTGTTATATCTTTTTAAATTTTTAATAAATGCTCTTTTTATTTTGTTTTAGAGTCTAGAGAGAATCTATCGCATGCTGTTCTATGAATTCACATGAAGCACATTGTAATGTAGGTGCGACACTTTGTTCTAATTATAATAACAATAGTGCACCATCTTATTATAGTAGTCTTATTTGGTCTGGAATGACAAGTAGCTTTTAGTGATTTATGTGCAATGCATCAATTGACTGACTTTTCTCTAACTGCGTTATTTGTTCAAATTATGTTTTAGCAATCCCAACCTATCAACTGTGGCCTATATCCAATAACATCTGTTAATTACAATTTATCATTTTAAAAAAAGAAACAAAAAACTTTAATTGATTAGGTTTGGAAGTGGAAAGGACTTACAAAGGACTTCTATTAAAAGTTGAAGTACTCGTACCTTGACCAGGCTGAGGTATTCTGTCACAGCAGAGCGTGCTGCTACAGAGAGTTTCCGGGCAGCTTCATCACACACCCAACAATGTACTCCTCTTCTGCCAGAATAAACCCACAGACGGTGCTGGAAACCAAAGTCATCTGGAAGTAACACAAAAACCAGCACACGCTTGATGATAATTTCAACAAAAATCGACGCAAGCAGTCACCTGGCACTGAATCTGTGATGACCAAACCTCGAAGAGCTCTATCCAGGATACGGATGGCGATGGTCATTAAGGTCCAGCACTTGGAGCAGATGTCAGCAGCACTAAAATGACAGTTTTAAAGTGTTATGTGGGCGATGAAACGGTCAGGATATTCCGAGTAAACTGCGACAGGAAATAAATACTGTACATAATTCACCTACCTGCAGCAGCTTCGGACGTCATCATAATCTGTCATATCGATATCAAACACCAGCTCCTTCTCCAGAGCCTGGAAGGTCCCCGACTTCACAGTGTTGTGTTGACTTGGCTGTGGGTAACAAAGAGAGACATACATACTCCATACATATGTCTGCTGTGATGCACAAACTCGGTAAGGTGTAGAAAATTACCCTGTGGCTGTACACTGCTCCCACGTCGATCTTGTAGGGGTTCATCTTCTGCATTTCCTTCTCCAGCTCATTCTGCGTGCTGAACGACTGGTAGCGTACATAGATGTCATCTTTCAGGGTAAACGAGAACTCGCGATTTTGAAAGTAGTTTTTCTGCACTGAGATTGTACAAGAAAAACAAAAAAACTCAACAACACGCACACACATTAGTCCTGTATTTGGGCATATTTAACTCTCTCTCTAACTCTTAATATTTTTACATGTCAGCATCACAGAGCAGTGGATCCTGGCTTTACTGTCAACGGCACTTTTACGGCTTTATTTATAAGCATATGTTACAGTACTGCATCCATCCATTCTGGAATGAGGAATGAAAGTCAGTAGACGTAATACAAAATAAATGTCTGTGAATGAGAGGGAGACAGGTGGAACAGTGAAGCTGTATAGGAGGAGCAGTAGTAAAGGTGGATATATTTATATATCTGCAGTTAAAATAATGGCTAGTGCACAACAGAGGTCAAGAAGAGAGTGCCGGCAGGGCAGAGACAAGTGACAGAAGGATAGCAGCAAGAGTGAAAGGGATGGTCTGCTACATGGTAGTGAGAGCTGTTGTATGAATTGGAGACAGGGGCCCTGTAAAAAGGAAGGAGGTCGATCTGGAGGTGACAGAGATGAAGATTCTCAGGTTTTTATTGGGAGTGACAGCAGGAAAAGAGGAAGACCACTGTGCAGCTTCATGGATGTACTGAAGGAGGACATGCAGAGGGTTGGTGTGACGGAGGAGGATGTCAGGGACAGGGTGAGATGGAGGAAGAGGATCCACTCTGGTGTTAAATGGCATAAAAATCAATATATGTGATGAATGCTCACATTTATCTGCAGATGAACTGTGTGTCTAATGCAATGTTTATGCTGGATAAATGATGAATGATAACGTGCTGAAGACCTACATTATTTTAAAACAATTCAAATAAATCAAACATGTGTTTCATGACTGACTATGGACTTATTTTAAACACGAGTATCTGACCAGAATTTCAGCATCTCTGTTAAACAACAGCATTACTACAGAGTTCATAGGGATGTATAAATACAAAATAATTTTACTCTTTAATGATGAAAGTAGAGGCATTAACATGAAGCTAGAATGGTTGAATAGGATGACTTACTAAGTTGGAAGAAAGTCAAATCCAGAATATTCTACCATTTTAGTGCCTAAAAAAAACACGTAACTTCCTACATAACACAACACAGATCAACACCCCCAGTTATTTAGCTGCATTTATGCTAGGTTTCCATGCCTGTGTACTCACCTCCTCCGTAGCTCAGCCAGCGGTAATACTGGGAGAATGGGAAGAGCCGCCGGTAGTACAGCGGTAATAGGTCCGGCAGAGAAGCCGGATCATAGTCTGATGATGGCATTATTTGATAGCTAAAATTAGCTGTGGATGTAAAGATACGGTCAAATATTGTTAAGACGCTAGCTACACACTGTGACAGCTCAGTGTTGTTTTACGCCGAGGGTAGCGCGGGAAAACTCTCAAGCAACGGACAAAACCAACAACACAAGGTTAGGACAGTGACATCACCAGAACCAGGAAGTTGCAGGGCAAAAACATATTTTCCGTCACCCGTTTCTGTTTTAGGCCATAAAAAATCAACGAGGGCAAAATCATCCAGGGTAATCAGAATTTTTTATTAACTATTGCTGCATCAAAACGTTACTATACCATTGACAATGGCTGGCTTTCTTTCTTTCTTCTGGTTTTATTTAACCTTGTAATATTAGTCCTAGAAGCTTAAAAAAAAAAAAAAGGCGGACGTGACGCCAGTGAAGAGAGTCTCATGGGACATGTAGTCGTTTGGCAGCAATAACTATAAAATACAATATGACAAAATAAAAAAGCTGTGGTAAACATTATAAATTAATTCTTTTAAAAATAAAGTAGCTCAATAAGTAAACATGAAAACAAAACACAAAGAGCACAGAATAAAATACAATAAAATGGTTTTGGTAAAGTAGCTCCATAAATTACTATATAAATAACCATTGCTCTCTCCTTATCCCTCCTCCAGTTTTGCGTTTTGCTTTTGTCCTTGATACTACCAGTAGCATGAAATGGTACCTGCAGCCCGTTCAGGTCACACATGTACCAGCTCTTCCAGGTTAGAACATGTAGATACGCTGAAAGGTTTGCTGTGTGGCAGGGCACCAGGTCCTTACATCCTTCAGTGGATGTTGGGAGACCCAGCTTTGATACAAATGTCCCTTTCATTTGCACCAGCACAGCTAAAATGGTTTCATGATGGTTTATGCTTCTTAAGTGGACAGACTAATATCCCTGAATTTATTTATTTGGTTTATACAGCGATGATCGAGTGTTTGCTTGAGTGTTTTTAGAGTAGCGTAAATATAAATGTACTACAAGGGTCTGGGGGCCTAAGCAAAGGAAACAAAAAGACTGGAGTCCGAGATGCCACATGATGGGCCATAGGACAAAACGGCATCCCTCCCTAAACTAATTAGTAACTGAAAGCAAACAAACAAAAATGGGGGGGAAAACTGGCTAATGTATCCTCCACCAAGGAAGAATAAGAAAAGACAAAGAAGGATAATAGGGAGATGCCTCGTCAAAGGTTTCTTTATCTTCAAGCCTTCTTTAAATTTACTTCATCCTCACGCATCCAATAAAAAAAAAATGCTGATCGAAAGAGTGGAGTGGAAAAGAGAAGAAATATAATATTACCAATTCAATTTTTCCTAGGCTGCACTTTGTGCTGTACACCCATAGAGGGCAGTACAGTCTCATGACAATAATTTGAACTTTCCCACAATAATCCACATTTCAGGAAATTTGTTTTCATTTGTTTTCTTTTAGCAGTTTTCATCATTCTGGCAGATCAGTTATACTAAAACGCTCAGTTATTCTGTTTCTTGCATCTTTAGTATGAGCAGTAAACACTCAGGAAAAAGGAGAGGAGACTTCCACAGTTTTCAGTGAAGAACGGACGAAATGGTGCCAAATACGAGATCCAAATGAGCTAAACAAGGACAAACAGCAGCTTATTTCAGCTCTTTTTCGGGTTGATTGATTGATTCATGCCATTTTTACTCTTTAGTCACATCCACCCTTTGCTTTGACATTTGAAAAGGCAACATGCGCTTTCAAGACAAAAAGTGTCAGGCATAGAGCCTCTTTCTCTCCTGCCCATCAGTCTGGGTGTGTGCACTATTAGTGTTACAGCTTTCACTGTGGTGCATCAAACACCTCCTGACTGAAGTGGTGCTGCTCACAGTGAAGGTTGAGAGGTGTGCAGCCACAAGAGCCCTTGTCAGCTGTTGTATTTCTAATGTGAAACAACACTCTCTGTTTGCAGTGTTGTACTTTAAATATGTCCGGCTCTGTAATATTATTCATTCCGTCTCATCCCCAGACTTGAATCTCTGTACATCTCTGACATAACAGTAACTTGCAGCTTCTAATATACAGGAAACATTTCAAGGGAAAACATCTTCATGTGCACTAAATTTAATCTCCTTCTCCACTTTCACACACACATGTAAATGCTGAGCATGCTGACTACAGTAACGTGTAATACCTGCACTCTAGATTGATGGTAATGAACCAGCTTCAGTGAACTGTGCCACACTCAAGAGCAACTGATAGACAAGTAATGCCAATACATTTCCTTTTATGATTGCACTTTATGCTAATATACCACTCATACCCTGATTTGCATAATGCAAGAGCTTTCAACCTCATCTTACTTGAATTATGCAAATTTTTTTCACTGCAAGGCATATTGGATGCGATGCATTTTTTCCCCTTTTGAATCAATTTCTAGAAATCAGTTGAATCAGATTTGGGATTAATGCCTTCTGTTGCTTTCATCCACAATTCTACTGTACATTAGAGTAGCAAATTAATGCACATTTACATTCAGGAGTTTCTAATATCGAGCATTTCTGTGTTGTTCTATTCAAGCTCTCCAGTGGCTCATCATGCATGTAGACACATACTGTAACACATAGCTACCAGTCACAGCCGCACACTCAATGCTAAATGTCAGTGGGGCAAGTTAGATAAGGTAAAACACGGGGTGAAGATACAACTTTCAGCTGATGAATGTAGGTCAGACTGCTGTCAGGTGCCCACGGAGCCCACTGACCAGCACCATAGGTCATTGTGTTTGCTGTACATGAGGAGTCATAGTTTTGCGATGATTTAAAAGTCACTGTGTCTTTAGATGGCCAAAGTGTGCCACGGTCACCTTTCATCAGGAAAACCTGGTGAAACAGGCTAATAGAAACCCTAAAACCACTCTGCAGTGGGACAAAAATGCATGTCCAAAGATGCAGTAACCTTACCACAGGAGTTATGAGAGCTAATTGTTTTCATTTTTGGATTCCACTGCTTGCTTGTCTTGCTTTAATCCTGGTCTACTTGTGTCTGTATACATATGTTTACGTATGTTTAGATATACCATGTGTTAATATGAGAATGGCTTCTACTGACTGGATTAAAGCAGGAGGCTTGAGACAGACCAAAAAAAATAAATAATAATTACACCAAACACAATAAAACCAACTAAAATTACTGGTTACAGGTGGAACATTGGATGGATGACCTGGATGATTGGACATAGAGACATGTTGGAAATTTATTAATTTAGCAAACAGAGGCCTTAGTAGGATGTAAAAGAACCATTCACACCTACAATAGCCTGGCGCATCTCCTTCCACATGTTGGTCAACAGCTTGGCTACACACTGCTGTGGGATGGCATCTCATTCTTCAACCAGCATTTGTTGTAAGTCAGCCAATGTGATTGTGTTGGTCAGAGAATAAGCTGCTGGCCTCTGTTTGTTAAATGAATCAATTGTTAAACGCCAATGTCTTGTTTCTTCAGACATTAATCAATCAATCCAATAAATGACACCAAAATTCAATTCAATCCAATTCAATATATCTAGTGTTAAATCACAACAGCAGTTACCTCAAGCCGCTTTTTATTGTAAGGTAAAGACCCTAATAATACAGAGAAACCCCAACAATGAGACGTCTCCCTGAGAGCAAGCACTTGGTGACAATGAGAAGGAAAACCCTTTGGCAGAACCAGGCTACAGAGAAGATTTGGCAAGTTTTTCATGGGCACAACACACATACTCAACTCAAGATTGTTACAACAAAGAAACAATCAACCAAAAACAAGTTCATAATGAAGGTTAAGTTTCTTTTTACTACATGGGTTTATATTCGATTGTACAAAATCTTGGATACCAATTTTTCTTTATAAACTTAATGTAGGTGAACAGTGTGTAGTAGTACATTTATTCTTTAGGCAACAGACGGTTGCAAATGCAATTTGCTGTACATAAACATACACTTGGTTCCATCTTTATCTTCTGTTTATGTACATAAACAATGTGTACCACCCCTATTTTGTTACTGTGTTTCTCTCTACTTTTATTAAGTACATCAGTTTACCAACTGCGCCAACAGACCAAACAATAGGGTACAGTAGCATGGGGTGTACCCTTAGTAATAATGATGGGAATGCCATCTTTAATAAGGTTTTACTTGAGTCTAAATAAAATGATCTAATTCTGGACAGAATAGTAGTGTAGAAACAACATAATCATAAAATGTTGAGTTTCACAGAACCTTCAAACTTCAAAGTCAGTGTTGGCTTTTCGCAGATTTCACAAATGGGGAAATGTTAATCTGAGGAGACTGACCTCGTGATTGAGTCATTCGTCAATTCCTGCAAACTCGTTTAAAACAAACAGTCCACCAAAGTGTTTGTAGTGTGCAGAGTGTTTCACATAAAGATACAGTTAGGACACTAACAGGGAGAAATGGAGCATGAGGAAGTGAGGTAACAGAGTGTATAAACAGACATTTCAATGAAGCAAGACAATAGGACACATTTACGTAGTTTCTCTATCAGGTAGCAGCTTCTGGTCCATTCAAAGTTTCACACATTACATTATTCTCGTTAAAAGCCCTCTGCATTTATGTTGTGCACACCGCACTATGCTCCATTTCCTCTCTGCCACACAGCTGACACTCTTGAATTATCTGTTATCGTTCAGACTGATGAAACCAACTGTCATTTATTTGATTTAGCAGGCAGCACTTTGCCCTGTATGCTACACACTGTATGTTACAGAAAAATGTGCGCACATGCAGTCACTTGCATGTTTTGTGTGGAAAATAACTGCATCCTTACATGACCGTGACGCATGAATTCAATTAGCAGAGTCTTTCAGGCTACGTATACATCACCAGATTCAGAGTAGCTGAATTTCTATGTGATGCCACACTTTGAACCATTTCAGTTGAGCCTTTTCATGACAAAATGACCTTTGACCTGAGCTATGGCAAGGTTTTAAGAGGGAGAAAAAAACTTATTAGAACAAAGATTTGTCATGTAAACTGCTGAACTTACTTTTTTTTTAAAAAATACATGTGTATGCTTAGTTTCCTCTGGTCTTTTCTTGCACTCATTGCTGACTTTGTTGTTACACTGCACACACAACATCACTGACACCACTCATATAAAAGATAAGGTGCTTTTGATGACTCCTGGATGCACCTACAAAAACCGCCTGACAGAAGAGGAATTTGGACTACATTTGATTTACATGAATCACATTTTCCAGCAGAGCTGGAAAATATTTTCCTACGAGTATCTGTTTTTATTAGCTGTGAACAAAATTAGATTTATAGCCAGAGATGCCTGAAGTTTTCCAGGAAGAAAACACAAGACAATGAAAATCCCCTTAAACTTTTGGATTTACTGTCACTGGAAGGGTTTGTGTTTAGTTAAAGAGATACCGTAAGTAAGCACTGCTGATGCTTATTTGCCCTGTTAATTTGAGAATTTGGTGACAAAATAGATACCGCTCTCATTTCTGTCTGTTAACCATGAGTCACGGAGCTGTTTACTTTGGACAATAACACAAAGTAAATAGCTTGCCTGGGTTTGCCCAAAGGTAATAAACATCTGCTTAGCAGAGCTCACCATATAATACTGTCTTTAATCTATTTATTTCTAGAAATACTGGATTGGCTGGGCACAAAAATATCTGGATTAACTGCTGGATGTCCCTATAACCTAAATGCACTTGCGTGCCAAGAAGAAACTTTGCAAATAAACCTACTCTTTGTTTTAACAGGTTAAATAAACAATATCTGTAGTGATTAGTAAACTTTAGAGGCAATTTGGACACAGACAGGCTTTCTGTTTCTTTCTGCTCCCATCAAAGTGAAATTATTGTCCTTCTTTAATCTTTATAATACTTCTGTGAAAAGTCTCCAACAATCTTTAATAAGAAATAGTAGAAAATTTAGAACCCCAATGCAAATATTTTAAATTCTGAGGTTTAACTCAATGTCATAAGGTATACACTGCATTTGTTATCCTGGCTTAAAAAATCCACATGACACTCGTGCGTGTTTGACTTGGATTCAAACATTCAAGAGGCATAAAAATGACTAAAACACAGTTGTGAGTATTTTGAGGATTTAGAAAGCATTTTTTAATAATAAAAAAAAACAAACCCCATGAGCACATTAGCTTGATAATTATCACTGAATCTAAAGAGGCAGTTGGGAAAGTCATCAGTGTTTCAGAGTCAAACAGGCAAAGGGAGCTGTGAAGATGCTTTTTGGGGTGGCTGTAGCTCAGGTGGTCTGCTCCAGTCTGCATGCTAAATATCCCACTAAACCCAAGTTGCTCTCTGATGCGTCTACTGGCATATGAATGTGTGTGAATGTTAGATAGAAAGAGCATAGAAAAAAGTGCTAGTGTGAATGGGTGAATGAGGCAAGCTGTGTTAGGCGCATTGAGTGCACAGTTAGAGTAGAAAAGAGCTATCTATATATGTTTACCAAGAATCTGATGATATGTGTAAGTGTGAGCAGGTGTTCCACTTGGAACAAAACACTACTTTTTATTCTTTTTCACCCCTTAATATATATTTTTAACTGATTTGATTTTTTAAATGCATTTTATTTAATCTTTTTAAAAAAATGTAACTGTTTATTCTGCTTTATGCCATTTTTTTTTAGCGCCTCCGTTTAATGCTTTGGCTGCTCTAATGCCTGCTTTTTGGATAGATAAAGTAAACCTTATCTTACAAAATGTGTCCCACATTTTGAGAGTCTCACAAGAAAAAACTGTGACTGGAGAAAGATGTGAAAGACTATCACACAAGACCATACAATCAAACTTTAGTTTCCATTTATGCTCATCGTAGCTACTTTTAAACGAATTACATGTAGATATTTGTCCATGAAATAATTTATGTCAATCCTGTTACCTGCATGGTTTGTTAAAAGATTTTTAAGTTGAAAAAAAAACACCTCATTTTCTGCTTATCTATTACTTTTTTTTTTTCTTTTTTTTTGGTCTATCCAGGCAGGGCAGCATTTCACACTCTTTTGTATGTAATTTTTAACACAAAACACAGTAAAAAGTCTAAAAAATTATGCTCTCCTTCTTTATAATTTTTTTGGTTTGGATTAGACCCTGAGTGGTGGCCCGTTCTGGCCCTCCGGCCTTATGTTTAACATCCATGGTCTAATGTGTCCTTTATCGTCCCTCATAAACAGTAAACAAAGTGTCCAAAATAAAAGCAGAAGAACATTCGTTTGTACTATTAAATAAAAGGATACTCGTGGTGAAGTCCGAACAAGCTGCTCCTCCAACCCTATTAGAAGATGAGCTCTCGTGCACGGCCCTCCTCCTGCGGCTCGCGCACTGCGCAGCGCTCATTGGTTGGCGCGACAATATAAAGTTCCGCAGTGACTCCTTCACTGACTGCTGCTCAGCCTCACTCACTCACTGCAGGAGGACAGCGCGTACTGTACCCGGCGTCCGAGAGGATTTACCAAACTTTCCCGCATTTGCACTCGGGCTTCCTTTGAAGGTCTCCCTGTTTTATTCCAACATGAAGGAGCGAAGACTCACTCAGCCGTTTGTAGGGAGGTGTAAGCTGGTGCTGGTTGGGGACGTCCAATGCGGTAAAACAGCGATGTTACAAGTCTTGGTGAAGGACTGCTATCCAGAGGTATGAGATTTCATGTGTCTGCAGTCGTTTTAGGATCAATACTGAGGAAAAATCCCTAAAAAATGTCTCATTATCATTCATTTATACGCTGTTGTAGATTCTGTTCTGCATTTTTTTTTTTTTAGATAATTACAGGTATAATTGGTATAATTATAAATAGTGTATAAGCTGTAATAAAGGATATATTTTTTAGCTATTTTTAGCACACACACACATACATATATATAATGCTGCTGACATTTAAGCATCAAGTCATGAACTGATGTGTTGATTTTGTTTTTAAATTAAAAAAAAAAGACTGATTAATTAAGTGTACTTTTTTCTGTGTGTGTTTGTGGTGTTTTCTTTTTTAAATCTCTTTCTTTAATTGTTTCCAGACTTATGTCCCTACTGTGTTTGAGAACTACACAGCCTGTCTGGAGCTTGAAGACCAGCGTGTGGAGCTCAGCCTTTGGGACACATCAGGTGAGCTCCTCTTCTGTCTACTTTCAACTCAGTGTTATTTTATCTCTTGCTGCTTAGGTTGGACAGTAAGTTAAGGTAATTTGGTTCAGCGCTGGGATAAAGGGTCATTATTGGGAAACTCAGCCAGCCTGGAGTTGGTGAATCGAACCACGTCCCGTGCATTGTTTGGCTTACAGTTTTGTTGCTGTTTACTCAGTCTTCACAATCTGTCAATCCTGTTTTGATGCAGTTAAGCAGCTTTTCAGTGGTGTGAGATCTGCTGAGAGATCAGTGATCGGCAAGTCTGAGCCGCAAGGCTGCCTGGATTACTTTAAGAACATCTGGAGCCAAAAATCCAGTTTTGCATGTGAAATCCTAATGAGCCAAATCTAGATTAAAAAGGGACCCCCAGTTTGAAAAACCATGAAACTATTATTAGGAACAAATAATCCTGGTGGCTGGTAGACACATAAAATAAATCTGCTGCTTTTTGATCCTTCATTTTTTTGTGATTGCAAGATTGAATCACTTATTATCTGTCATAAAAACTGAGAACAATACCAGCTAGCCTGGTGTCTTTCAATACCAGTCCAAAACCTTTATATATGCAGTTTGCAGTGATATTAGACTAATTGAAAATGTGGTGTTTACCATTTGTGTTTGAAAACTGCCTTAAGTAACTAATCAATTTAGCAGCTGATTCAATTCCAGCACACTCAGCTGATCAATCACGCCTGAATTTGCTGGCCTCTGGCCTCAACGTGGACAAAGTCAAGTTATCAATGTCACAAAAGAGTAAAGCAAAAGTAGATCGGATTATTTTTGAGATAAAACACACACATCAATTTGCTGCTTCTAGTTTTTTAAATGTGATTTTTTTTTTAAGTTAAGATTTTGGGTTTTTGGCTCGTAGGTTGAACAAATCAAGGTCTTAGCAGATGTTGCCATAACCTCTGTGAGAATTAGAAAACAAATCAGCAGATAACGTATAATGAAAACAATCGGTTGTTTCTTCTTTTGTTTTTTTTCTTTTTAGTTCAAAATGTTTCGTGTGCTATGTGCCTCTGGGTTAATGTGTTAATTTCTGTAGCCAGCTGACCTTTGAATGTACATAGAAATTATGTAAATAGGATCAATAAGCAAGGCCATCCGGTGCACTACAGATTTATTTCATAACAGCACTGGCCGAGGTTTTGTGTTTAGAGGAAGTTGAGCGGTGCCAGTTGGCCTGCAGTGGGGTTGTTTAACAGGGGGGCGAGGGGGATGCCTCGTCCACGCAGGGGGTGGAAGTCCACACGAGTGTGGATGAGCGCGTGCTTGTGCGCGCCCCGTCTTTACTATGCGTGTAACCGTGTGTGTGCGGCGTACAGTCGCTGTGAACAGAAGGCACCAGTGAGGGATACTGAGAGAAAAGAGAAGCATGACCTCCTCACTGCCTTATGGTGTGTGCTGCTTTGAAAAAAGAGGTCTTATGTAACTGAAAGCAGCACTGAACTAATGTAGGTTTGTGTGTTTGTCTCCCACGAAGTGAAAACTTTCTGGACAGTCACCCTTTCCAGAGGAAATGTTGCATAAGACCGATTTACATTTAGAGCACAAACATAAACACGAGCTTCCCATTGCTCTTTGTTTTGCTTATTAATTCCGCTTCCCTATTGTCTTTATTCAAACATTTAGAAGACGATTTTTGATTATGGGTTTCAATATTTTCCATATTAACCAAGCTAACTGTTTGGTAGAGAAATGAAGAGTGAGCGTTATAACTTCCTGAAGCACAAATTGGCTCCTTGAGATGTCTTAAGATATTCGGTGTCCACAGAATTTGAAATGTCTTATAAACTAATTATTATTATTTCATATTTACTGTCACTACTTAAGGAGAAAAAACAGATTTTCACCCTATTTCTATGTGCATCTTAAGTTTCTTTGCATATGAAAGGCTGTTTTATTTCTGATTTATATTAAGACAGTCTTATAGTCCTCTTGGTGTATAAAAATGAGTGCAGCTCCCACCATTTGCTTTTTTTGTGTGAGAATAGAGCAGACAGTTGCAACAGATCAGCTCCTGTTTGCTCAGCTAAAAGGGTTTTGTGTGTGTGTGTGTGTGCACGCGCGCGTGTGTGTGTGTTTGGCTTGTCTTGTTTGTGTGTCCAGGCAGGGGGCTGCTAATGTGTGGGAGGTGGTAGGTGCTAGAAGTTGTGTCCTCTTTAGATGTGTCTGCCTCGTCTTTCTCAAGCCTTACATCACCCTGGATAGTTACGTGACGGCCGCTTTGATTCCCTCTGAAAGAAATGGTATTGATAGATAGAGGTTGTGTAAGTTGACCTACTTTGCAGCTTTAAGTCCAAAAATTTAGACGGGCTGAACCAACCAAGAGTTAGTTTGAACAGGTTTGCTTCGTGGCAGTAATATTGTTGTAAAACGTTGAGTTAATGTCTCAGCGGACTGTAAAACTCATCAAGATAACATGATTGTTAGTTTGTCCAGCTGGGAGACTAATAGAAAAATCTATCTTTGCTATAATTATGACCTCTTATATCAGCACAGAAGGCTTAAAGTTAACCTCAGAGGACAGGAGAAGGAAATTACATTTTAGTGTTAGTGTGTGAGGAGTGATTAGGTAGCAGAGGGAAGACAATAGAAAGCGGACGTCCTGTCAGTCTGTTTTTAGCACTTCCTGAGAATTATTTTTAAAAAGTTGCTTTTTGTGGAACTGTAAGCTAAATATGTTTCCTTAATGTCATAATTCACTAGGACAAACAAGGTGTTATGTAACAATACTCAGGAGAAATAGGAAATGTTTTTATATGTTAGGGCTTTAAGTTTTATAGAGGAAAAAGCCTTCAAATACATTTTAAAAATGTGCAATGATGTCAAGGTATCTGCAAGGGCTAAGAAGTCAGAAGATCGACCTTTAATACTAAACGTGAGATTTAAGTGGAGACCACAGCCTCTCAGTACAGTGATTGCTCCACAAACGACTATAGTGAAGCAAATAATCATAATTACATTTTGGGTACTGTACAACAGGTGTATGTAAATCCCTATTGTTTTGTTTGCTGGTTTCCATCAAGCTGAGTATTTGAAACTGTGGATCGTGAAATAAAGCATAAAGTTTTGGAGTAATTGTTTAAAAATAACTTTAAAAGAAGCACTTGGACAACTAAAAGAGTTACGTTAAGATGGATAACAGATGGATAACAGTTCCTTATGTAGCATGGTGAATATAAGGCTTCAGCTAGCAGTAGTTTAGGTTGGGTTAGCAAAAACACTAGATATAGCTTGGACACAGTTAGCCTAACTCGCAAAAAAAACCCAGCAACAATCCACCTAAAAGCATAACATAAATCTTTATATTATATCTAATTTGTCTATACAAATACCACTGTGTGAGAGTAATGTGTGTGATGTTGTTGAATAATGTTTCAATGACAAACGGTGCAGAAAACTGAAGATGAAGCAAATACATTTTTGCGGCTTTGATTATCAGTTGCAGTTCAGCGAGTGGTGATAACAACAGTTACTGTGCTTGACTGAAAAACAGTCTGACAATGGAAGCCATTGACATGGTGGATTGATTTTTTTTTTTAATCGTTGGACAGAACCACGCTAGCTGCTTTTGTCTCTTTTCATCCAGAATGGAGATTATTTGAATTCTTCACTACAAAGAAAAGTGTTTTCCAAGAATGTTACATGCCTGCTTTTTGTTGACCTTCCAACTCTTGCATGAGAATTTATGTTTAGGTTTTTTTCCATTAGGGAATAATAAAGTATTCTGATTTTCATATAGATATACTAATTTTACTAACAGGCATTTATGTTAGGTACACATGTTCAGCTGCTTGTTGCAAATATCTAATCAGCCAATCACACGACAGCAAGACGGTCAAGACAAACTGCTGAAGTTCAAACTGAGCATCCGCTGCAGCTTGCAGACGGCAGGGTCATAATTTGGCGTCATGAAAGTATGGATACATTCTGCCTCACATCAGCTGTTTAGTGCTTGTTGTGACGGTGTAGCGGATAATATTTTCTTTGCATACTTTGGGGTCATTAGTGCCAGGTGACCATTATTTAAAAGCCACAGCTTACCTGAGTATTGTTGCTGACCATGTCCATCCCTCTATAACCAGAGTGCACTTATGTCACAAAGCTTAGATAATCTCAAACTGGTTTCTTAAACATGAGAGTGACTTTCTTATATTCAAATGAGCTCCACAGTCACCAGTGTGTATTTCTTTATTAGAGAACAAAAAGGTTAAGAGTCTACCTCAACATTTAACCAGGGTTTCTATTTTATCATTCAAAACTCTAGTATAAAAAGTTTTCTATTGAATCATTGAAAGATAGTTGCACTGTCTGACTCACTGAGTTAGTGTACTTTTCTGGAAAATTTCCCATCAGTAGGAAGGCTCCAGGCTTTGTGAAACTCTCATGAGCTTGGCAGGGGTGTATGTGTCTGTTTGTGTTTGTACTGTGTTAATGTGAGTAGGATGACTGTGATGGAACATTATAATACTGTCAGCTGGCAGACCGTAGAAAGAGCAGTCATATTTTTATTTCTGCTGGCTGACAAAATTGAAAAAAAGCTTTCAGTTTTCAAAGATGTTGTTTCGTGCCGAGTGTCCGACTGTGGAGGGTTCAGTTCTGAGGACCGAAGAGCACGACACAAGAAGCAGGTTACAGAAATAAAAAAGTAAAAGCTTTACTTACAAAAATAGGTTCAAGGATGCAAAATCCAGGCAGGCAGACAAAGCACACAGTCCAGGCAGCGATAAAGTCAAAGTACAGGCAAATTTAACCTCGTAACGACTAATGTGTCGTATTTGATACATGAGGTTTTGTGTGTTTTAGAGACTTTTACGTCATCAGTGTGATCCCCCCTCAAAAAAGACACAAAAAAAAACTTCATTAAATTAAACAATAAATAAAATTTGCCAGATGTAGCAAATGTGATACAAATTAAAACTCATATGCCCAAATTAATATTTTATTAATCTAAAATATTGTCAGAAGGTTCGATAAACACTCAATTTCTTTTAAATTGAATTTTCTGGCAATTATTTCATGGTTCAGGCTTTACATGACTAAAAAGAAATCATAATCAGAACCACAATGTTGCATAGATGTGACATAAACTGCCAGTGTATACACTGTGTGGTTAATAAGTAAAGGTGAGCAAAGCCGCTAAAACAAGCAAAACATTTATTAAAAATGAAACCTGTGGTGTGTCAGAACGCCACCTTATGCATGCTACCCATTCTTTGCACCTGTGGCAGCTGATCCATTGTGTGCGATGCCTTTTTAAGACGGTGGGGTGCACACATTTGTCAGAGTGAACATGCCCCAGGTGATGCAGCAGGCAGAAAAAGCAGTGCAGGTGGGATTGGCTGGCCTAAAGAAGCAGCAGAATGGCTCACAAGACACAAAAACCAAACTAAATGAAAGGAGAAGCTCGGAATCCTAAACCTCTAACCTCCTAAATATCATATTTAGAAAATTAAAGTCTCATTTTGTCAATTCTCTGTGTCGTTAGGTTCTCCATACTACGACAATGTCAGGCCTCTCTGCTACAGCGACTCAGACGCGGTCCTCTTATGCTTTGACATCAGCCGACCAGACACAGTAGACGGTGCACTCAAGAAGGTATGCATCCCTGCAGTTTACCCTCATTGATCAGTTGTCCACCATCCCTCATGTCTATTCTTGTCCAGTTAAACCTGTTTCCTTTCTTTGCAGTGGAAAGCAGAAATCCAGGACTTCTGCCCCAGCACTCGGATCCTGCTAGTAGGCTGCAAAACGGACCTGCGCACAGACGTGTGCACCCGCATGGAGCTGTCCAATCAGAAACAGGCTCCAATCTCCCATGAACAGGTTTGTTCCTCATCTACTTTTTGCTCCTCAGTGTCTGCTTAAGTTTCTGTCTCCATCCTGTCAACAAGCCCCTCCTTTGTCTTTGATTTTCTCCGACTCGGGCTCATCTCTTCCTTCAATTTTATAGGGTTCATCATTAGCCAAGCAGCTTGGAGCCGAGGCTTACTTGGAGTGCTCAGCTTTCACATCAGAGAAGAGCATCCACAGTGTTTTCCGTACCGCGGCTCTGGCCTGCATGAACAAACTCCATCCCGCCAATAAGCCCAGCCCAGTCCGACGCCTCTCCAAGAGACTCCTGCACCTGCCCAGCAAGACGGAGCTCCTCTCCTCCACCTTCAGCAAGGACAAGTCCAAGAGCTGCTCCATCATGTGAATACTACTGAGATAAATGTGGCAAAAGGACAAACGAACGAGACTGTAGCTGGCTCAGCGGGGGTGCCTGGTGTGCAAGGGAAAGAGAGCAATTATGTGGATTTCTACAAAGCCTCTCTCTCCTTTGCAGCTTCCTCCTGCAAACTCAACCGCTTCCAGAAAAGATCACTTTCTATATTCAACTCCAGTGCTGAAGTTTTGATCATGACTTGCCACCAGCATAACAATATCTGCAGAGAGAGAGAATTTGTTTGATGTTCAATTAAACCATGTGCCAGCAGAGCATAACAGGCGCTTTAAGGTGCTGTGAATCGTCTTAAATAAGGTCACTACTGCCTCTTTACCAAAGGAAGGGGTTGTAACCATTACATCTGACTGCATTTAAAATTCTGAAAGCAGTGCCCTTTCCCATCCATCTTTGTTTGAATGTCTGTCTGAGGTCACCGTATGGGCAGAGTGACGAGATGAAATGTAAAATCTGACATCTGACAGGAATTGGTATCTACAGAAATACGGTGCGGGGGATTGAAAATGGCAGGCCTTGGAGAAATTCCTCTCCCAGCTGACCCCTCTCGGTATATCGGCTGGAAATTAAAGCTGACAGTGGAGAAAAGGTGGAGAGAGAGGAGGGGTTTGGCGAGCAGAGTGCTCATTTGCAAAGGCAGCGGGGACAAACCGAGAGCACAATGTGACTCAGCACTCACATGATCTACAAAACAGTCACGGGTTGGACGTGCTGTGCTTAAAAACAAATAAACAAACACGTGCATGTCTTTGTGGATTCTCTCCCATTAACCATCATCACCCACCACTGCAGTCTTTTGTTCAGTATTACTAACCATAGGCCTTTATTATGGCACTGATGAATCATCTTACCCTGCTTAATGGATATCAGTTTTTATACATGTTCCAGCATAAAAATGAAGTCGTTCTTGCTGGTCCTTCATCGATTACACAAAGATGTCCTTTTACACAACACAAACTGGATAGATGTATTTTGGTGTACCAAAAGAAATCGTTTTTTTTTAAATCCCACTCCTGCTAGACGTTTAAGGACAAGTAGTCCTGAGAGGCTTAGGAGCCATAGACATGGGCTTATCAGGGTTCATGAGCTCCAGGGGCTGATTTTATGGGGTATGCAACTGATTAGCAATTTTACCAACAGAAAATTGCCCAATGAACAATGGATTTTTTTAAAAAGGAAGACCGAAATTGGGTCATACTTTTCTGCTTCTTTTCAAAAAAACCTCCATTATAACTTCTAAGCTGGAAAGGTGGCTAATGTTTGTTCTTAATGGGCCCAAAATTGTATAAGCGTGTGGAACATTAGGATAACTCACAAAAGAAGAAGCCTAGACCTTTTCTTTGGGCTGTCTTATGACAACAAATGAGTTTTCTCTTTTTTACATCCATGCTAGTAGTGGCTAATCAAGCCTTGCATTGATTGACACCGATGTATTAAGAAACACTTGAAGATTGCTTGTCTGGTGCTTCAACCACCAAATATTTTCCAGCTTCATGAACTTTGTGGCACAGTATCCGCTCTTTAACTCTTTAAATTCACCTGCTTATAGAACAAAATGACCGGGTGTGCATCAGACGTTAGTGAGGGTGATCTCTGCCTATGCAGCTATGCTTGGAAAAACCCAGAAACTGTTCTAAAGGTTGTCAAACCCTGGCTTTATTGATATATACTGAGGTGATAAAAGTCATCATTAAGGGACAGAGGAGGTTGTCAAATGCCATTTCGATGGGGGCAGAAGTTAAGCAGTAGTTTGTCCCAAAAGCTGTTAACAGACTCTGATTTGTAATGTGGAGAAGTTCCTCTTAAAGCTCAAATCTTGACTAAATTTCTCAGAGAGAGGAACAGGCTGCTCCTGACTTTTTTCTTCCTCATTTCTTTTTTTATGCATTAGACATATTTGGATACATTTTCATCCTTTCTTTTCCCGCTGGATGCTTCTACTATGTTGTGGCTGTCACGGGTGTTTTTGTAGCTGATGATGTTGTTCTTGTATTCACCGGAGTCTTCTGGCATTAACTGCTGTTGACAGCTCGGCTAATGGAGGACTTGATGATTTGTAGGTCTGCGCCGAGAAGCCCGGCGATGTGCGGATCACTGGAATTTAACGTGTTGCCTAGCAACAGTGCGAGCAGGGGCAGTTCCTGTTTCTCGGAGAGGAGGAGGGAGGGATCTCTCAGAGAAGGCGCCTAACCTTTTTATTTGTAGCATTTAGACAGAAAGAACGGCAAAGGTGATGGCTGCACATATCGGAGCAGCGGACTGTTGGAGATGTCCCACGCCGTCACGTGTTGTCTAAAACTTGTCTTTGTAGCAGTACTGCAGTCATTTTTTTTTCACTTCTCAATCCTGTCTGGAACATCATGTCACCCTTAAGTTGCATTTGTCTAATGTACAGCCATCATTTAAGTCTCTCTCTCTGTTTTTTTTGTATATATCCTTATACTTATATATATCCATTCCCCAAAGAATGTCAGTGAAGCAAAACTAAATGTTCATGTGAAGTTGCCAATTATTGCTTAAATTATTGACTGAGTTCTGTACTTGTTAATGCCATACACTAACTCCTAAGTCTTTTACTTAAATAAATATGTCTGAAGTTTATTTTAAGTCGGTGTTTCTGTGTTAAGCTTATTAAAGGTGAAACTTTCATGGATGTATTAAGTCAGTTTTCTTTATGCAACCTGATATCACAAATGTGGTGGTGCACTCTGACCTTGGACATTTCATTTAAATGAAAACTTCACAAAAACTCTTTAACAGGAGCAAGAGCAGCTGAAGAGCTGAAGGATCCCTCTTGGACAGACATATGTACTGACCAGTGATTATAAAGAAATCCACACCCACCCTTCTCATTCAAGATATTAAAAAGACCTTTGTCTGACTCCCCGCTATATCTCTCTAGTTATGTCAAAGTACATCACACTGCACTTTTCAAGGTTTTGTTTAGTTAGAGCAAGTGATTATTTGGGTACTTTAATCAAATCCCAAGACTGATAGCTTGGCAGCACATTGTCTATTTTGTCTTAAAGATAACCTTTAATATCACTCACTCTTACTTTCCTGATCGAGGACACAATGGCCTACTTCACAGTCATCACAAAGAAATGCGGCGTTACAGATAACACTGTATGCTTGAATGAAAAGCCTTACAAATAGTAACAATGGCAAGGCTGTATTTAAAAGGATTTGTGGACAACAATGATCAAGTCAAAACAAGGCTCTGGATGTACTAATGAAACACGAGCACAACCTAAAAAATACACATTTCCAGTGCTGCATGCATTCATCTCGTTACATAATCCTTGTTTTAATTACAAGTACCAGAATGGTGAGGAAGAAAAGCTGATTCAAGTGACAAGTATGTATGCAGAAGAGCATCTCTGATCGCACAACACACAAAAACCTTAAAGTAGATGGGCTACAGCTGCAGAAAACCACACCATGTGTTCATCCTCTCAGCCAAAAATAGAAAACTGAGGACACAATTGCCAACGGTTCACCAAAACAAGACAACAGAAGATTGGAAAAATATTGCCCACCCTATGGCAACATTCAGATCGGTCAGAATTTTAAATAAACAACATGGAAACAGGGAGGGATTTTTGATATACCTGAAATGTACCTGATTTTAAGATAATTCCTAGGTGCACAGGTAACCATGTTCCTAAAGTCTGTAGCACTTAATGGGAACCTAAAAAAACATGTCCCCCAACTCTATATGCACTGATGACACTGGCTGTTGTAGAAACCCACCAGAGGTCTTCTGTTCCGCAGCACAGGCCATGAACAAGAAGCCTACACACAGAGAACCACTTCTTTAGGTCAACTGCGTGGGGGTGGGGGTGTTGTGATTATAGGCTGTTTTGAAGCCTTAAAACAACAACAAAAACAACAACTCGATAACAAATGTAGCGTTTAAACCTAAAACAGGTCTTTACCTTCAGCGCAACGGGAGTTTTAATGCGTTAACTGCATATTGAACTGGGTGATAGTGGGGAACTGGAAACACAGATAAGCTGCTGTTTGAATCGTAAATAAATGAGTGTCACATTTTGTTTTGACCACAGTCTGTATTAACAAGCTAGCAAGATAACGTCTTTTTCAGTTATGAAAAATCTTAAGCTTTGCCATTTTCATTTAGAAATGACTAAATCATCGCTTGGGAAGCAAATAACCAGGATAAGCTTGAACCTATGACTTGCTAGCATGATCCTGTGGTGTCTGTCAAACCTCATGTTTCTGCTATAAGGTTAAACTTTTTTAAATGGATTCATTTCTTAAATAAATTAGGCCCCTGCTATTTTAGTGGTTTCCGTTTCTTTTGCCTTTCCTTGTTTACACAAACCATCCTCCCTGACCTCCACCTCTAAATTTGCTTTGTCTTTCGCCCGGCTGATATTGGCCCTTATCAGAATCTCCTTGGCTACGTCCTGCTCTCCCACTGATGATAGGACATGGATGAAAGGTCTGAATGTTTGCAATGCCTGAGCTATCACACACAGGACGCAGCATTAACTTATCCAGTACAGTCAAGGCAATTGTGGGAAGATTCTCTGCACCGGCAGCTTCAGACAAATTTCATCTCTTGGCTCCTCCAACATTGATTTTCTACAGCAAGAAATGGAATAGTGGTCTGATCATCTTTTGGATAAACAGGGCTGCCAGCCAGCCTGTCTCCCTATGATACTACCTTCTCTTATCTTTTTCTACAGTTTCTGTCTCTCTGTTTTTCTTCAGTACATTTATCAAAAATTTGCCCATGTACATTACATGTCTCCGCAAATCAGATAACAGTCTGAAAAAAGCGTACTGAGCCTGTCATCCATGGCAGGTTGCTCGAAGGCATGATTATTCTTTACGATCACAGTCACGGCAGGCATGTGGTCTTTTGACAAATACTGCACCTTTGTGGATTGCGAAATCTAACTCCTGAGCTGGTTATACTGCAGACTGCCATTAAAATGGTAATTGAACATGTATGGGAATATACCTACAGGCTATCTTGTGTATAACTTTAATCATACTTTCATATCTGACTGTGAAATACGAAGTTAGACTAGGAATAAAGCTATATAAAAGCTATACAGTAACAGATATAAAGCATTTGTTATAAACACATAAAAAGGACTTTTATAGTTTTATAGTTGATTCTCTGTTGAGTCGTGCTCAGCTGACACATACAATATGAAAGTTGCAGCTTGTATATAAATGTAAAAATTTTAGATGTAATGGCACAAATAATGTGAAATCCCTGCGAAAAACCCCTGTGAGCAAAAACTTTACCATGAAGTGGTGTGGTGCAGCTGTACCTTAGTAGGCTTCCAGAAGGTGACCAATCAGAGAGAAATAAGCTTTTATAGAGAAGGATTTCAAGGGAAAGGATATCAAAAGGCTTATTGTAGATTAGATGCAGACTCTCAAAAAAAGCCAACATAGTTTCCATAAACTGCAGTTCATCTAATGGTCACTTGAGACTGGCTCCAAGCTCACTATAACCTTATCTTACAATTTTGTGTTCAACACTCTGCAAATGATAACTTTTGGCTCCAAAACCCCCCAAAATGACAGAAATCAAAATACTAAAACTGAAACTTTAAAACTCAAAATCCAAAATCAGATGACGAAGGTATGGAGGTTGTGTCCATCATTAATATAGTACAGTATATGCTTAATACAGTCTACGCTTTAGATAAAAGATGAACTGAGAAGTTGCTTGAAGTAGAAAGAAGTAGAAAGACAAATATTTTCGGTAGGGATCATGCAAAGCTACTCTAGTGGAGTCCCAGGAAATTGAAGTTTTAATTTCTTTGTACTTGGCAGTGGATAAAAGCAAAAAAACCCACTGGTTTATTGATAAAAATAACTCCATCTTCTATGGCAGCTTCTGAAAAACAATCCCTGGTTGGAAAACAGATTTGTGCAGCCCAGAAGAGGCACATGTGGCACTGACATATTTGATGTAAACTAATGAACAGGTCAGGAGCAAATGATCTGTGCAGTCTAGACATTTGTCCCTTCCTCTCATGATGGATAGAAGCCTGCAGCACAGACGGTGAGACTGCCGAGGACCGGGATCCGGATCCAGAGGGAGGATGACTGAGGGAAGAGCGCTGCCATCTGAAACCCTCTTGAGGAGCTGGAGAAAATGGTCGCTTGTGCAGAGCGTCTCATTACTACACAAGCACATCATCTATCAGACATGGCAGTGCAGACCCACACGAAACACACACATGTTGCAGGTTCACACACACACACACAATCAAACTATTGGACACATCTTACACCGCAGCAGCAGAAAAGGAAGCTGAGGAGAGAATATGGGTTGGCAAAGCTATGCTGCCTGATTGCGGATGAGCTATCTGCACACTGACATGTAGGTTACGTTCTCTCTGTGCAGTGAGCTTTGCCACAGCTGCTCTGACAGTCTCGTAATTCCTGTCTCAGGATGGAAAATGGGGTTGCAGTCGAAGGCTCAGCTGGATGAGGAGCAGAGGAACGACTGTCCTACATGAGCGACCCTCTGTTTCAAACTAGCACACTACTATATCTGCATAATCCACGAGCTGTAAGCAATAGTTTGATGCTTGGAAAGTGAAAACCACTTGCAGCAAAAGTTAACAAATTAACAGACAATAGGGATATATAAGTCTTTGCCTACCACCTGGGTCTAGACAAATATATATGCCAGAACAGAAATGAACTTCAAACAGGTACTTAGTAACTTGCTTATCCCTTGTCGACCACAGTTTGTGAGCCTGCCAAAGTAATTCCCATCACATATATGTTAATATTGGTCATCTCTTCTCTGAACAGAAGAATAAATTAGCAGTCCTGGCACTGCCACAAACATGAGAAAAATCAGAGCTGATTTTTTTCTGATTGTGCAGGACTTCGTAATGTTTCACGCAATCAACAATCATCAATCTGTGTGTCTGATTTTTGAGTCCAGAGCTGCTCTGATGTGATGACTTCATGCAGCTTTCAGCCTGTTTGTCAGTGAGCTTCTGGCTATTTAATGAGGCATACAAACTTCGCTAGACAGCACGCAGCACAGCCTCTATAGCCTTAAACCCTGAGGATTCATTCTTTTTAATATTAACCACATTATGCTGTTTTAGCATTTGCATGCAGTGCACAACAAGCTGAAAATCAAATACAGCGCTCGATAAATATGGGATAGATGTCATTGGGGCACTATCAATTATACCCATACGGGGCAATTTTAAGTTCATATGTGTATCTGTGGGCAAATTATCTGCAGCTTCAGGCAGCCATGCGTAATCATGCACATGTGAACTGGTGTATGAATGTGTGTCAGGGTGTGCTGTGTATACTAAGCAGTTTAGTGTGTCTGCTCTGCTTCCCAAGAGCAGAAAGGTGAGCGAGGTTCACACTGACAGCACTCAACTCATCTGCTGGAATGACAAGACTTATTGTGTCCCTGCTTGGGGTAAATAACCTCCCTGCTATGTCCTTTGCACCCCCCCCCCCCCCCCAAAAAACCCTTTC
>VUQG01013127.1:45226-71192 GCA_015106755.1 Etia nguti
ATAAATGTACGCGATGGAGGGAAATGGAGATCATTTTTGGATTCAGCACCCTAAAAAACATAAAATTTACCAAAAATATCCAATGCAGCTGAACATTTTTTTTTGCAGACCTGCGTTGTCTATCTACGTGATAACGCGTAACCCTATCGCCACCTCGTGCCCAAAATGACAAAAAAATACAACATAACAGAAAAAATTAATTTTGTTCAGGCATTTAGGCGTCTGTGTGCTAAACATTCAGGGCCCTGACGTAAACTTACTTTTTTGGGAGGGAAATGTAGTTTCAAACATTGCCCTTTTGCCCCTTGTTTCCACTGTTTCGTAACAACCAGTACTACAGCTCCCACAATTCCTGGCGTGCTCCAGTTCGCGTTGTGGGCGACATGGCGTCTTCTTGAAGCGTAGATAAATCGCAACTGTTTTGTTGACAAGTGATTGGGGTAAGCGCTAAATGTTTGTTAGTCACAGAGCCTCTGACTGCGCTGTACTACCTGCGATTAGCTGATTTTTAATTTGGTTTAATCGGAGCTCGTTTGAGCAGCTTTCCTGAAGATAGCCTTTTTGCTAGCTAACGTAAGAGGCTAGCTAGCTCGCTGCATTTATTCTGCAGAGTATAGGAAGGTAATTCAGTTTCTCTTCCCGTTTAACAAGTTAGTTATTTTTGTTATTGGTTTGTAATTTTTTTCCGTACCAAAAATGTGTCGTGATTTGTTGCTCTAAGAGTTTAATCGCGTTTTCTATCGGAGAGTATTGAGGAATAACTGTTATTTTCCCTTTTGGGGCGCATCCTGATACCCGTTTTTAGGGCGTAAGAAACTAATACATCCATAAATCATACGTAATTTCTGTGTTACTATGGTTTTCATATGCTTTCTTTTTTTTGCATTTCACATCTTTATTGAGTTCAAGATTTTCAACCATTTAAAAAAAGACCAAAGCATTAAGCCAAATACACAAACGGACAAAGGTTGCAGCACCCTTCCTTGCATGATCAGAAACAAAACAAAACATCATCACTCTGATTATCAGGCTAGCCTTTTTACTTCTTCTTTTGCTATTGATAAGATATATGACAAGAATAATGTAAATAATGCTTCATGTGAGAAATCACAATTTCAATATTGTCTGAACCAGAGATCCCCATATTCTTCAAGTAATAGAAGCAGATATTTGGGCTAAAATATTTAGATGACATTACTTAAGTAGTTCTCCACATATAGCCAATTGAAAATGACTCCACCAAAAACTGCTCAAAATAGGCTCGAAAATTCCCCTAGCTTCATCACAACAACATTTTTATGAGCAAATTAACAGAGAGATGTATTTGACAGCTTGTCTCTTAAGAAGTGTATCATCACCCTGGAATATTTTTTCAGATAAATCAAGGATGGCCAGGCTACGAATTTTTCTCAAATTTAGTCAATTGATATGCAGTGAACCATGATAAATGTAAAATTTGCTAAAATCCAGGAAGTAGTTACTAATGTTCATATAGTAGTGCTGGAAATGTATGCCTTTTATTTCTCTGTGAAGTATTTTTAAGAACTCGAGCGTAGTTCAATCAGAGATGAAAAGAAAAATTGGATTTGGAGATGCTTACACAGCAATATATTAACAGTAATAAAGTACAACAGCTGGCAAATGCGTGTACTCATTGTACATGAAGCAAATATAATGTAATATTCCAGTTTTAATGCGATAATTGTAGGCTGATTGTTGATATATGTCCTGCCACTGCAGTGTGGTAACAGGTTTCACTTTTGTAAATGTAGTAAAAGCAGAGTTTCCT
Source organism: Etia nguti (assembly GCA_015106755.1). NCBI lineage: Eukaryota > Metazoa > Chordata > Actinopteri > Cichliformes > Cichlidae > Etia > Etia nguti. Next base: position 47,016 of record VUQG01013127.1, read on the forward strand.
GTCTGGTCTTTGTGCAGATGGCAGCTGACTCCACAGACAAGAAGGATGCGGACTCTTCAGGGACCAAAGACCGAGAGAGGAAACGCAGCCGTTCGCGAGACAGAGATCGTAAAGTCTCGCCTTCACGCAAGCGCCATCGTTCCCGTGAACGAAACCGCTCCAAATCTCCCGAAAGGTAATCGCTGCACAAAAACAACCCTTTAGGAACACCAGACTGACTTCTAGCTATTAATCTTGCTCCGTAATCGTGTTATCTTTCCCTTAAGCTTTTTTGTGTCCGTGTGATTTTGTGTCATTACGATAGAGATCGACGCATGAAAGACAAGGACAGAGACAAGGACCGAGACAGAGATAAGGACAGAGAGAGGAGCCGTAAGGACAGAGACAGCCATCGTCGTGATAAAGATCGCAGCAGGAGATCCAGGTATGTGACACTGATTAGGCTTCTTTGGTCAAAGTTGTCAAAGGAGATTTTTAGTCATAATTATTTTATAATCCATGTTGCCTGAAAATCAGGCTAAGATTCCTCACATCAACAAAAATCTGATTTTCAAAGGAATTAAACCCAGTTTAAGTGAAAATATTGTCAGTGCACAGTATTTTTGGCACTGGCATGACTGTTGCCTCATATTAGAAAATGCAGATAAGGCCAACTGTTAGCAGTGAGGGGTTTTTTCTCATACTAAGCCTTGGTCCAGCCCATTAGTTCATCGTATGTCTGAAAGCTCTTTTACCTCCTCTCCCTTTAAGTCACCTTTCTTCTCAGAAGTCAGTTCTCAGCTGCACTTTCTCACTTGTTAACTAAACTCTTACATCCAGACATTTGGATTTTGCTACAGTTAACACTTCAGCTAAATTTCTGTTTTGCCGTATTTACATTTTTGTCATCTGTAGAAGCGCTTCTCCAAGATCAAAGGATGGCAAGATAAAGAAAGAGAAGGATATAAAAGGAGAAGATGAGGAGGATGAAAAAAAGAAGAAGGAAAAGGTAAAAATCTCGTTTAGTGTTTGTGTAAATTTGAACGGCAACTACGGTTGTTATTTTGGGTGTTTGTCATGTGCTGTTGTTCAGGTCCAGCCGCTGTCTTTGGAGGAGCTTCTGGCCAAGAAGAAGGCAGAGGAGGAAGCTGAGGCAAAGGTGAGAACATCCATCCATCTATCTGTTTGTCCATTTTCTAAAGCTTTTCTGGGGCCAGGGGACATGGGCAGAAGTCTAAGCAGAGATGGCCAGATCTCCCTGTTCCCACCCACCTCCTCCAGTTTCATCCAGGGGAACACCAAGACCGTTCCCAGGCTAACCCTCCAGCACACCACACAGTGACTCCAGTAAGGCTGGTTACTCTGAACTATTGTTGAGCATGTAAGCCTAAATGGCAGTCAGAAGCAGCTTCCCAACTTAAAGATGTAGGGAAGCAACACTCGCGTCCACCATGAATAACCCTAACATATATCCACGCCTGCCCACCTCCTGTCACTGAAGGCGACTCCAGATTGTAACACAGTCAGCTCCTGTCCAGGAAACTGGTTCCCCTTGACTCCAGCCCAACACATATTGCATCCGACCCCTGCGTCACTTCCTGCGGGTGTTGAGCTCCCAAGAGGGCATGCCAATGTCTCCTCTTCATGCTTGTGCCTGACTGAGCCCCGTGGGCTAAGGTCCTTCCGGACTCCAGAGTGGGGAACGAGAAACTATGGTGAACTAGTCCTTTGGGGGTTTTTTTTTTCTGCATTTATGTTTTGTGAATTGGTCTTCATCTGGGAGATTTTTCCCTCTTTACTTTTCAATTTAAGATTATATTTTCTCTAAATTAATATTATTTCTTTTGCTTTGTGTTTTTCAGCCCAAGTTCCTGTCAAAAGCAGAGCGAGAAGCTGAAGCTCTGAAGCGCAGAGAACAAGAGACAGAAGAGAGAAGGAGGCTGATTGAAGATGAGAGAAAGAAGAGAAGGATGTTTCAGGACATAGGGAGAAAAATGCTGGGTGTGTTTCAGCCTCTAACCTGAAACAGTTTGCATTTAATTAAAGGATATTAACGTGTCGATAACGACCATGATTCTTTGTTACAGAGGACCCTCAGGAAAGGGAGAGACGGGAGCGTAGGGAGCGAATGGAGCGAGAGAACAATGGCAATGAAGATGACGATGAACGACAGAAGCTCAGAGAGGAGAAAGATAAAGGCAAAGAACTCCAGGCTATCAAGGTTAGTTGCATGAGAAGGAGTTAAGATTGCAGTTGTGTACAGATTGGGCTGACAGAAGCTTTAGTGTGTGTAGACTAACACACAAAACTTCCAGTTATTATTTTGAGGGTCTTGCAAATTCCTGGGGGGAAATTGGAAAATGGGCAGCAGAATTTGAACTGATGTCCACAAATTATTCACAGGAGCGTTATCTTGGTGGGATCAAAAAACGGCGACGGACTCGCCACCTGAATGATAGGAAGTTCGTGTTCGAGTGGGATGCTTCTGAAGACACTTCGGTCGACTACAACCCGATGTGAGTGGATCTTGAGCACAAAATATATCCACAGATCAGGTCTTTGCGTTCCCTCGCTAAACTCTCGTGATTGGTCTTTCCAGTTACAAAGAGAAGCATCAGGTGCAGCTGTACGGACGAGGCTTCATCGCCGGCATCGACTTAAAGCAGCAGAAAAGGGAGCAATCACGTTTCTATGGTGACCTGATGGAGAAAAGGCGCACTCTGGAAGAGAAGGAGCAGGAAGAGTGAGTACAATGGAGCAAAAGCATACAGTCGAATCTAAAACATGGAGCTTAAAGGGGACATGCTCATTTCCTACTTTTTATTCTTTACCAGAGTAGTTTTGCATGATTTCACATAATAAAAGTAAGAAAATTAAGAAAACAGTAAAGATTTAATACCTTAGTTTAATGTATATCAAGAATAACATTATTCACACACATGTTTTTTTTTTTCCTCCTGTGGTTAACAGTGTTTAAAATGTGCTTTAATTACTAAGAATGTCATTATTGGTTTCAATTAGCTCAACACAATGTGTAGCCTCATCTCAATGTATGGTGTTTTCTTACTTTTAGGCTACTTTGTTAGTCTGTTTTTAATAAAGCTAAATCAAAGTCTGAAATCTTATGTATCTATAATAGAAAATGATCCTGTATCCATAGTTTCACCTTCAGCTTCCACCCACCCTCCATCTAATCTTTGTTTTACCTTTACCTTGCTTCAGGACAAGACTGAAGAAGATGCGTAAGAAGGAGGCCAAGCAGCGCTGGGATGACAGACACTGGTCTCAAAAGAAGCTGGACGAGATGACGGACAGAGACTGGCGAATCTTCAGAGAGGATTACAGCATCACCACCAAGGGAGGAAAAATCCCAAATCCCATCAGGAACTGGAAGGAGTACCCGCTGCCTGCACACATTCTGGAGGTCATCGACAAATGCGGCTATAAGGTCAGCTAGGGTTCAACTTATCTGGTTTGGTGTTTTGTAACTTTTGTTTTTGTTTTTTTGTTGTTGTTTGTAGCTGTTCACTGTTTTTCACTGTGTTCAATTCAGTCTCTAGTAAGGAATTTTTTATTCATTTTTTTCTCTCCAGGATCCAACGCCGATTCAGAGGCAGGCCATTCCCATTGGTTTACAGAACCGTGACATTATTGGTGTGGCTGAGACCGGTAGCGGTAAAACTGCTGCTTTCCTGATTCCACTGCTGGTCTGGATCACCACCCTGCCAAAAATTGACAGGTAACTGTGTCTAATAATCTTCAAAAATTTCAGAAATTATAACTCTGCATTCGGACTGTCTTACTGTGCCTCTACTATCTCTCATGGTCCTTTGCTCTCTGTATGGCGTGGTGCAGGATCGAAGACTCAGACCAGGGTCCTTACGCTGTCATCTTGGCTCCGACTCGTGAGTTGGCGCAGCAGATCGAGGAAGAAACCATAAAGTTTGGTAAACCGCTCGGCATCCGAACAGTGGCTGTGATTGGAGGAATCTCCAGAGAGGACCAAGGCTTCCGACTCAGGATGGGTTGTGAGGTAAAATGGAGAGGGCTAATTTAAGGGAAAAAAAGGTGTTTCTGCCTGTGAAGCAAACTGAAGCCTCACTAACAAGTAGTTTTAGTAGTTTTTGCTTGCTGTCAGTATTTTTACGTCAAAAGAGCCCATGAGGCTACTGAAATAAACTCAGCAGAAAGACAAGGATGGTGCAGGACTGAACAATGCAAAGCAAACTTCTCTTGCATTTGCAGGGCAGTAATGGTCTCATCACAGGTGTAGTTTATGGAGGAGCTGCAGGCTCTAATCTCTGATACACACACAGAGGTGATATTTCAACCAGGGAATTGAAGTCTAGGTGAAGTGAGAGAGGTTTTGTCAGCAACGCTCACTTTTGTAACCAGAACCAGAACCTTCAGAGGTAAAAAAACAGAACAACCAAACACTAAAAAGTCTTTTATCAAACCACCTGAACAACAAGCTTAAAAGAGAATTAACGCTCTAATCCACTGCTGATTGTGTGTTAAACAGAAGCAGCGTTACCGAATAAAGAATCCAAACTGCTTGTCTTGTTTGCCACTAGCTCTTAAATTTGGCAGATTTCTTGCAGACTTGGCTGCTGTCAGCCTGCAGCCAAGTTTATTTAATGTGTGTGGATGGTTACACTCCTGATTGACTCTGTAAATAAAGATTGGAAACATTCTACTATAAACAGTCTCCCACATTAAGACCTAAATGGGAGAACACAGATATAATACACACATGCTTAACTTTGTTTTCTGAAGTTTTTTAAAAATTCTCTTGATAGTTTTTGTGCACATCGACTGAGAGATGCTGCTGAACAAATTCAACAGGATGTAAACTCTGCAGATTTGCCAAATTGTAAATAAATTAAAAGTGCAGAGAGTTGTGGTCCAACTCACCGAGCCATGAATATCTGTAATATATTTGAAGGCATGAAGAATTGTGCTTTCATGATTAGGCTCCAAATTTGGCCCTTTTTTGTCATGAACCTGAAGTCACAGAGGCAACAAAAACTCAAAATTTTTCCAAAGTTTGCACAACACTGGTCTTCTCCATTAACGCTTTATAAGAATGTGTTTTATGAAGCCCAGGTGAGAGAGAGCAATACTCTCAGCACGCAGCCTTGATGTCTTTTCTGAAAACCGTCTGTATGTTTTGTGTGTGTTTGTGATGTGTAGTGCTTCTGTTAGTGTGTACATTATGTGAGTGAAGAAAGGGGGAAGAGGTACAGATGGTGGTACAAATAGTGCACATGGCTCATTCTCAGAAGCTGGTAGCTTAGCAGCTTAAATACACACAGACTTTACACAGTGTTTTTTGGCAGGAAGTCCATCCTGGCTTTTCATCCATAAGGTGAGGATTCTACTTGAAAATCATCTGTTCACTAGCGTTATATTTGTTTACATCGTCTAACAGATCGTTATTGCCACGCCGGGCCGTCTGATCGACGTGTTGGAGAACCGCTACCTGGTACTGAGCCGCTGCACCTACGTGGTCCTCGATGAGGCCGATCGTATGATTGACATGGGCTTCGAGCCCGACGTCCAAAAGATTCTGGAGTACATCCCGGTGACCAATCAGAAGCCAGACACCGAAGAGGCAGAGGACCCTGAGAAAATGACGATGAACTTTGAATCTGGGAAACATAAATACAGACAAGTAGGTCTATCTTTAGGAGTTGGAATCACATGATTATCTGATGAGTGTTTTCACTGACACTGTGTCTGTTTGCACCATACAGACGGTCATGTTCACAGCTACCATGCCTCCCGCTGTGGAGAGACTGGCCAGGAGCTACCTGAGACGTCCTGCTGTGGTGTACATCGGGTCTGCCGGAAAGCCTCACGAGAGAGTCGAACAGAAGGTCCTGCTTATGTCAGAGGGAGAGAAGAGGTGAGACGGATGCAAGCATTAATCTTAACCACCAAAAATTTCACTTACATCAAAATACTAAATGTTTTGTATAATGTGCCCTTTGCAGGAAGAAGCTGCTGGAGGTTTTGTCGCACGGCTTCGAGCCGCCTATCATCATCTTTGTCAACCAGAAGAAGGGTTGCGACGTGCTGGCCAAGTCTCTGGAGAAGATGGGGGTAAGTCACTGTATACTGGACCACAATGGAGCTCAATTTGGGGTCGAGATTTGGTAGAAGCTTCATGCTTTGGAATAAAAAAAAAAAAAAGTAACAATCAGTCAGTGGTCTCAAACATAAGGCCCGGGGACCAGAACAGGCGTGACAAAGACTCCAGTCCAGCTCACTGGATGATTTTGGAAATATGTGAAAGACGGCATTTCACCTGAACAGCAAATGGTGGCACCTCCATTCACTTTGGAGGTTTTACATATTTTCCTACAGATAAAGATCTGAAGCATTGCCACTCATAATAAACCAAATCAATTAATGGATAAACGGCTAAATGACATTTGCTGTTTGTTACAGACTGTAGAAATTTCTATGAAATATCTCAACAAATATTTGATTGATTGCCTTAAAATTGTGCTCAGATATTTAAGGTCACAAGAGAATTATTCCTAGAAATGTTTGTTTTCCTACTAGCAGATCAAATTGTCTTGTTGCAGTAAAATTTTATTAATCACTCAAAAAACCACAGTTTTAGTCTAAGGAAAAAGTCATTATGAAAATGTGCAAACCAGATACATTAAAAGGCAACAACGGCCTTTTAATGTACAGTATTAGCCTCAGCTGTACTTTGTGTATGAGTGGATGCATTCTGACATAATGCTCAGTTTCGCAGTTTGTTGTTGTCGGAAAAGTTTTATCCGAAATACACAAGAAACCCAATAAATCTCCGATGGAGGTTTAATTTTAATTCACTTTGGTTTCTGATTTTCTAAAATACTAAATATTTTGAACAAAGTTTGACCTCCATTGTTCCTCCTTCTCCTCTTCTTCTTCGTAGTACAATGCTTGCACACTGCACGGTGGCAAAGGCCAGGAGCAGAGAGAGTTTGCGCTCTCCAATCTCAAGGCTGGAGCCAAAGATATCCTGGTGGCCACAGACGTTGCTGGTCGAGGTATCGATATCCAGGACGTCTCCATGGTCATTAACTACGACATGGCAAAGAACATTGAAGGTAAGAGGCCTCATCTGGTGTGCGGTGTTTGTTTAGTGACTGAAATTTCCTTTTTGCCATAGGAATCACTAAATGATTCACTGAATCATTGTTGCACTCTTTCTCCTCTTGCAGACTACATCCATCGTATCGGTCGTACGGGTCGTGCTGGTAAGAGTGGTGTAGCCATGACTTTCCTCACTAAAGAGGACTCGGCGGTGTTTTACGACCTGAAGCAGGCCATCCTCGAGAGTCCCGTCTCCACCTGCCCTCCAGAGCTGGCTAACCATCCAGATGCTCAGCATAAACCTGGAACCATCCTGACCAAGAAGAGACGCGAGGAGACCATTTTTGCCTAAAATAACCTTTATCAACTGAAGGGAGAGGGAAAAACCCCACCAACTGTTTATTTTTCTCCCTTTTACATTCAGGATCTGCTCTCTAGGTTATTCTCACACATTTTGTTGTTCTTTCCCACCTGGTCTTTGTGTTTTGGTCCCCTCTGTGCGTACAGAAGGACACAGTAACTGGCGCAGAAATCGTCAGCACACCGGTTCTCATCAGTGTGGGTGGATTTTAAGATCACTTTGTTTTGCGTCTGTAAACCAGAGCCAGGAGCAGTGAGCAGGGCCCCAATTTGATCTGCACTGTATAAATACCCAATGCACCAAATTACAGGCAGGATGTGAGTGTAGATGAGCAGTAAGTGCTATGTTTTTAGTCATAATTTGAGTTTTCTATGTAAGAAACCTTTACCAGAAGTGACACCACTTTTCTTTGCTTCAGATACATCCTTTGATTAAAATGGAAACAGCTGTTTTAAATATATGATGTGAATACAGCAAATGTGAGCGAAATCTGTTTCTTAACTGTCATACTGGGTTTTTTTTCCTTTCTTTGTGCATTAAATTTCACGAGAAATGTGGAGTTTTCACAAGTAGAAGAGCAGTGTTTCCTTTCAACATGCCATTTTGAACACCAATAATAGACAGACCTCTTCATATCTCCTTTAGTTTTCCTCTTGGCATTTCCCACCAATATTCTTTAACCTTTTTTTTCCTTTATTTAACCAGAAAAAGTCTTTGTGATAATGCCCTGAAACCATATTAGCATCATTAACAACACGTGTCTTACTAGGTCAGGGACACTTGACCCTAAAGTGACAAAGCTATTTTAGCAGTTAAATTGAGGGCATGTTTTATGACCCCATTATATTTTATATGGGAAAACTCTTTAAAGGCTCTTTATGTGTTTATCATATATGTACTGTTTCCTTTATTTATGACACATGGCTCACCACCTTCAGGAGAGACCATAGGGGTCGGGTGCAGTGTGTGTTGGGCGGAGGCCCTGGCAGTCCAATCACCAGCTGTTGAGGCAGGATTTTCGGACTTGTTGCAGTAGTAATGATAGATTAATGCAACTGCCTATTTCTTTGAAATTTACATTTGAAAATGAAGGAATATTGAACTATAACCTGGTGTGGTAGTTAAGTGGGACGCCATAATACTGAAGTTCAATCATTACTGCACTAGCTGTAATACAATAAGAGGCAGAAAGTTCTGTTTTTGAAACTATGACTAACTATAACTTTGTCAATAAGGAAAGTTTTAAACCTACTCTTAAAAGTAGAGAGGGTGTCCAAACTGGGACTGGCTCCACAGAAGAGGGGGCTGGAAGCTGAAGGCTCTGCCTCCCATTCTACTTTTAAATATCCTAGGAACCACAAGTAAGCCAGCAGTCTGAGAGAGTGGTGCTCTACTGGGGGCACTATACGGTGTTTAAGATAAACGCCTCATAGATTATTCAAGGTCTTGTATTTGACGACAAGGACTTTAAATTCAAAAATGACTCCAAGATTCCTCACAGTGTTACTGGAAGCTGGGAAATGCCACCCTGGGTAAGTGTCTGGTTAGACACCATGTTTCTAAGATTTTTAGGCCCAAGTACAATAACTTAATAAATTAGAGGTCATCCACATCTTTGTCTTTAGGACATTCCTGCAGTCTAACTAACTGGTATGTTTCATGTGGCTTTACGGATAGATAAAGCTGGGTATCATCTGAATAGCAATGAAAATGTCTTCTAATAATACTGCCTAAGGAAGCATGTATAATGCATATAGAATTGGTCCCAGCACAGAACCTTGTGGAACTCCATAGTTAACTTTACTGTGTGAAGAGGACACTATTTACGTGAACGAATTGGAATCTATTCGGTATGCTTGAAACCACTCCAGCACAGTACCTTTAATACATCTCGCATGCTCATGCATACCAATGCAAGTCATTGGTATCAAATGCTCATAGATGAGTCCACTGTCAGCAGCCATAAGAAAATCATTCATAACCTTCACTAGTGTTTTTGTACAGTGTGGAATTTTGAATCCTGACTGAAACTCTGCATTCGTTTTGAAGCTCTCCCATAAATAATGCCCACTACTGCTCTAGATAGAAAGATGGGTTTAAATGAAACACCTGGTAACAAATTTTAATCCACTTGGAGATCCACTTCATTTTTATGGCACACAGTCCTTTGCAGCTAAACATAAAGCTGAAAAGCATTGGTCAGTAAATGACAATGAAAGACAAATGAGTCACACCATTAAAAGTACATAAAATGTCATGTTTATTTAGTTTAATTCATATTTTACTTAACATTGTAAATCTATTTTCAAATAGAAAGCATTCTATACAGCATCAGGCAGGAAATGTCTCACTTTTTTACACATTTGCTGTCTCTTTTGATAAATAGAGGGAAGAGGCGTGTCGGGTCACGCTAGCACGCTGTGGTAGTCTGGTGGATATATGGTTATATTTAGTGCAGTTATTGCATTACAAAGCAACCATCCCAAAAAAAAGTAGTGCAATTTTTTTTTCTACTCACACAAAAGAGGAAGTCCAGATGGTCTAAGGCCTTTAAAAGTTTTTCAATGTTAGGCTTTGTATTGCATACAGAATAAGACAGAGGAAACTGAAGTATAACTCTTGTAAAAATTGTGCTTCATAAATCGAAAAACCTTCAACTGTTTTATCAGTTGCTAAATTGGTCCGTGTTGAAAAACATACTCTGCCAAAATATAACCAAAGGAGCTAATTGTTGAACTAAGACATGCAGGGCTTAGATAATTCACTCATTAGATCACAAATTAACAAAATCAAAGGCCTGATCTGGGACGTTTTTAAAAAAAAGTTTTTTCCAGTGAGTGACTTTATTGTGAAAGAATGTCCCCAGCGTTAAAGGTGTGTGGAGAAATAAACAGATTTTTTTTAGTATTCGTGTTGTTGGTGGTGCGAGGAGTGAGTAGCCCCAAAGACAAGACTATCACTACAAGACGACGAGGAGAGTCAGAATCGATGCATTACTAAAATACTTCAAAAGAAACAATCAGATTTCATGCAACACTTGCATAGATTTTTTTCTTAATTTTTTTTTTTCAATCATGCTGATTTTTTTTTCTTTTTAAAATATACAGAACACTAGATAGAGATACCTGTGATACATGGAAGCAGTAAACCAGGATTTCCTATCAGCCGGCCGTGACAACAATTCACCCTGTGTAATGAACAGAGAGTTGGGCCGCGGCTCATCAGCACTGCATCCACCTCGTCGTCGGCTCACGGACTACAAATGGCGCAGGAACAGAATGACGTGTCACGAGTGCTACAAGTCCTCGGGGAGCACGACACGGTCGTTACATGGAGCTGAGCGCGATGAGTGTTGTAGGACATACACCTGAGGATCCGCCTTTGTAAAAACCAGCTGTAAAACTGCAGTAAGCAAACGATGTTCGACACACAAAAAATATCCGAGGAGGGGGTGTGTGTGTGGGGGGGGTGAGATCAGTCTAGAAACTGTGGATGCTACAATCAATAACGTGCTACAATCGAATTTACGGGGCGATAGGTTGTGCGACCAAGTGGTGCTGGAGGTGCAAAAGGCATGCAAGCTTACATTCTCTGAAGCCTGGATTTGAAGAGGAGCTGCAGCTGTGCAGCGTGTGCTTGAAATATGTGTATGAGTGGATGTAAACAAGCGTGGTTTTTTTTTTGTTTTTGTTTGTTTTTTCGGCAAGGAATTCATCCTTTAAAAGATTTAAAACATTCCCTTTCATGGTTGTGTTTACATTCTCTGTCCCTATTCAAAGATTTTTTTTTTCTTAAGAGTGATTGTGCAACAGCAAAGACGAGCGATGCCCAGAACGCACTGCACTGTAGGTGACGCTGACGCTGTACTGCAGCTTCATGTCGATTACTTACGTTGTAACTGTTTAGAGACTGTACAAGTGTCTCTCCAAAAATTTCCGTTCACCGAACACATGGATGGCAACAAACAAGTCCATATAAACAAAATCAAACAAATAAAGTAGCAGTGCCCATTCAGTATATACATTGGAATCAAATGCATTACTATTTCCCATAATTGATTCAACGGTAGACATTCCTACGTTAGTTTATCCATAAAGGTCATTCACTTCCTGTTCTGACGTTAATGTGCAAATAGTCTTAAAATTATACATGCAATAGTAAAGATCGTTAAAAGTCTTAGGAATTTTAAGGCCAGTATATGAGACATCCTACAATAGAGAAACCTTAGGCAAAGCAGCTAAAGTTTGAGTTTGCGTACAGCTGGTAGCCTGAAACCTTTCCCTTTCAGAGGTGAGTAGGCCCCCTTTGACTCTTGAGTCTGGAAGATTGTGATTGGTCGATAAACTGGGCATCTGTTTGTGTTTGTTTCCAATTGGCACTAAAGTGTGGCGAGTCTGGGAACAATTTTCCTCTCTAAGTTGCTAGTTTGGAACTGTGCGGCGGGCGGAGGGCTTGGGGTGGAGCTGGAGGCTGGGAGGGGCCCCTCGTCTCAGTAGGTGTCTCGGGGCCAGGGGCGGCTGCGCTGGCGGTTCCTCTGGTTGTGACCTTGCTGAGCTTCGCGCTGGAGCAGCCTGTCTTGTGACTCGTGCCCGTTGGCGCTGTGGGCACCGCCCGTATGCCCGCGGTGAGAGGGGTACATGTCCCTATATGTGCGAGCGTGGCAGGGAGAGGCGTATTCATCCTCCTCCTCCTCCTCTTCTTCCTCCTCCTCTTCATCTTCCTCGCCCCCCCTGTGACAGGGGCTCCCCCTCCGGCCACGAGAAAGTGAGTCGCTGGCTTCGTCAGACGGCATAAGACTGTCCTGCTCCAGGGGGGAGTGGGCCTCCTCGCCGGCCTCCTCTTCCTCATCACCCTCCAAGCCTGCTGTCTCACAAGGCTGTGACTGGTTCTTGTTCTGGATGATTCAAGTGGTCATGCAGGAAAAAAATAAAAATAAAGGCAGAGTCACATCAAAGCTTGGACTCAGGATATCATCTCAAAGGAAAAACACAAAATAAGGCAAACACTACATCAATAAGGACTTTGAAGGAATTGTGGAAGTCTGTCTGAAAGGAAAATTCTGTTTTCTTTCCCATTATTTCCCACTAAAGTGACTATTTTGAGGCTATGGGAGACATTGAGCTCTCCAACTCTGTTCTCAAATCAATGGAAATTGATCAATACAGTGTGATCAGATCAATGCATAACCGCCGTTCTGAGTGGTCAGTTTTTATGTTTATTTTTAGTAGACTTGAAATTAAGACTTTGAAATGATTCATATAAAATCTTTTTTTTTCTTTTCCATGAACAGCATAAAGTTAGCATTACCCTCAGAGACAAACAGAATATGGCAGACTCAAATCAGTCCTCACTCACATACCCACATGTGCCTTTAAAAAGCTTCTTACTGAACACAAAGTGACACCTAATGTAGGAGTTTAGGTACAGTTTAGACCATAGTCTTTGTTCTGTACAACTGTAAACAGGTGTCGAGTATAAACGAGTATAAAGGGCAAAGGTGTCACATTTATTTTTGCTGGAGAGCCGTGCTCAGTTTGATTTGATCTTGGTTAGTAAAACTATTGAAAAATAACCAATGAAACAACGTATCATCTTTGTATCTTTGTTTTGGTGTTTGAAAAGGTTCAATCTTAACTAACCATCCATTTACAATCAGATAGGAAAAAGCTTCAGATGTCTTAAGAAAAAGAAAAAGAAGTGCAATTTCATCACATTCAGATGGTCATTGCAAAAAAACCCCAACAAAAACCCCCCAAAAGAACTTAAGTGAAATATATTTGTGATGTCTTTGTCAGTAAAACTGCTGCAAAACTGATGAAGATTCAGACCTCTTGCTCACATAAAAAGTTATAATGTGATCACTCTTAACACCGCAATACTTCCTGATACAAAATACAGAGAAAAGTCACAAAAATAATGCCGTGCACGTCTGCAGTTTTTACAGTTTGAAAAGCTACCTAGTAGACCACACTGGACCCTTTGGTGGGCCACTTACGATTACCGGGACATATCTTGGACACCCCTGCAATTAAAATGCTACTTTTATGATTCTTTATACGGCCCGAGGACTGTGGGCTCTGTAATCCCTCTTCTACATCGGAATCACATTAACAGTAAGTAAGAGTAAGACAACAACACAAACTATCGATATCGATTGATAAAAGATGTAAGTACGTCCTCTACTGCTCGTAGTGCTATATTTTCTTAGGTAACTCCAGCCCCACACCACCCTGAACTGGATAAATGGTAAAGAAAATGGATGAATGGATGGATATTCCAATGTAAAGTAAGCTACCGTAACCCAAAAGCTTAATTCCGTGACACAGAGCTGCAGAACTACAGTTGTGGTCAGAAGTTTGCATTGCACTTATAATCGACATGAATGTCATGGTAACTTTGGGCTTTGATTTCTGCTAACGCTAATGATGCTAATGCTAATGATTTCTTTGAACTGTTATTTTTCCACAGTGGAATAATTGTTCAGTGTAAATCTTTGATGACTTAAAAAAAAAGAAAGAAAAAAAATGAATGGGTAAACAATTTTTAATTTATTCTGTTTTTTCTGTAATCCACATACGCTCAAATATATACATACACATCCATGAATATTTGGTTAAATGTTCCTTAGCAAGATTCACCTCAACCTCATGCTTTTTATTGTCATCAACAACCTTCTGCCATGATTCTTCCCTGGACATCTGACCACTCTTCCTGGCAGAATTGGAAGAGTTCATAAAATTTTTTGGTTTCCTGGCACAGACCCAGCTTTTAAGCATATTCCACAAGGTTTCAAAGGATTGAAGTTGGGGCTTTGGAAAGTTTATTCCAGACGCTTAATGTTAGCTTTAGCTATTCCAAAACTAGTTTTGATGTGTGTTTGCGATCGTTGTCCTTTTCGAACACCCAATTATCTCCATGTTTCAACTGTCCAGCTGTTGATCTGAGGTGAAGGTGAAGAATTTGCATGTAGTCTTCTTCTTAATTTTTCCATCCACTTTGTGTAATGCACAAAGTGTACAGGAAAACAGCCCCAGAGCATGATGCTGCTTCCACCATGCTTGACAGCTGATACAGTGTTCTTAGGTTTGAAAGCATCACCCTTACTCATCTAAACATACCTCTCGTCATTGTGGCTAAAGAGCTCAGTCTTTGTTTCATCTGACCATAAAACTTTTCTCCAGGAAGAATTTGGCTTGTCCATGTGGGCAGCTGCAAATATCAGTCAGATGTTAAGGTATTGATTTTGGAGCAGGGACCTCTTTCTTTGGATTGATTCCTGGATTGTTTTTAAACAGTGTTCTCTCATCTAAGTGTGACAGTATGGGTCTTTTTCCAGACCTCACCAAAGTGGTGACACATCTGAATAACTTTTACTTTTTACTTTTGATCTTGGGATCTACAGTTCCCAAAAGTTGATTCTGTTCATCTGGACGTAGCGTTTTGTGGGAGAAACGTTTCGTCACTCATCCAAGTGACTTCTTCAGTCTCGGCTGACTGCAGGTTTCCCCAATCTTATAAACAGTACATTTGCATAATGACTGAAACTAGCCCACTGAATGAACAATGGGCTGTGAGGTCAGTTCCTTGATCATTAATATGCAAATTGTCACAACCATTGATCAACAACCACTGATCAAAGCCCATTAATCAATGGCCATGAGTACCACTAACAGAGAGTTGGGGAATGGCTGCAATCACAGCATTGCAAGATGGTGAAAGATGTACCCTTAGGCCCCCTCCTCGATTCAGAGATGGTCTTTCCCTTTTCACTGTTCATTTCTGTAAATCTGCATTTCTCCTTCTTAGATCTTCAGTGAGTTCCTTGCACTTTTTTATTGCTCTGAGTATTGGTCAGTCCAATGAGTGCTGTCAAACAAATCCATTTTATGCTGACAAAGTTTAGTCACTCAAGACCACTAATAAGAAGTTATTATTAGGCCTTAGCCTTGTCAAGTTAAAACACACTGTAAAACCTTAAGCACCACTTATTAAAAGACTTTAGTGTATGTATATATTTGAGCCTGTATGTATACTTTTGCCCCTGTGTGGATTAGAGAAAATCCAAAATAAATTTAAACTTGTGCACCTACTTCACACGGCTCAAGTTATTAAAAAGTATGCTGTGCAACGATTCCACCCTGGAGAAGGAAGCCAAAATGACCATGACATTCATGCTCATGATGAGTGTATGTAAACTTCTGCCCACAACTGTAGGTAACATTAAAAAAGCCTATATAATGACCAAAAAAACCCCAATTTTCACTTACATGTTTTAAAATTGCAAGAAATAGCAAATGTGATGTATAAGCTCAGAGATATTGTGACATTTTCTAAAATATCAAGCTATGGAAAACTGGGATCGCTTGTTCTTTAATCAACCTGCAGTCAGTGTCATAATCCGCAGGTAAGTAAACAGCAGAAATAACACAGAGCTGAGCAATATAAAAGGGTGATAGTGTTCATAAGTGGCATGCAGAAGTGCAGCAGTGTTGTTATCTTCAAAGTCCTTTGTTTTGTCGGTGTGTTTATAGATTAATACAACAGACACTGAACAAAAAAATGCATGTCAAACGGCTGAATGGATGTTCAGGAAGTTCCTCTTGGAGGTAAAAAGTTCTTGTGCCGATGCTGTGGACTCAGTTTTTTTGTGTAAATTTGCATTTAGTTCAGGTGAAAGCATCGTTTAAGCACCCATCACTCGCTTTAATTAGCTTCATTCAGGTAGCTTCATGTGCCACAGTGAGCGGGGACAGCATTCACAAAGCATGCTTGGAATACAACTGAACACAATAGGGAAAGTTAGATTTAACACAACCAATATATTTCAATTGTAGTGTTAAAATGGAGACGGAGCTTAGCTGCTTTGTGAATAAAGCTTGTGGAGCAGTGATTCACCTGAAACCATCCAAGTAAAGGAAAAGAGGCAGGATGCAGTAAATTAAAAACAAACAACAACAAAAAACCCCAAAAACACACCAGGTCTAATCTTTTCTGAGATTTGAATGAATAAAATGCTTTTCATTCACTGTCTCAGCCGCAGGGTTGTGTTCGGGTGTCGGAGGTGCGCAAGAGGGGTGCAAATATATATACATATTATATAAACCCTACTACTCACCCCAGTTTGTAAGCGATCATTCAATTAATTCCTGTGTTTCAGAAAACTGCAAAGATGTTAAGCATGGATGAGTGAGAGGACAGACAAGACAACTGGAGACAATTAAACAAAACACAGGAGTGAAGCCTGAGATGGGAAGAGCTGGCAAAGACAGTGACAACATACAATGTGTTCAAAAAACAAGACTCGTTGTCAAAAGTCTTACATTATTTTAAAAGCGTATTTTTACGCTCTCCTGATTTATATACACACTCAAAGACAAACTTACCTGTAGGCTAGAGATGGCAGAAGGCGGGGTCATGAGACTCTGCTCCAATAGTGGATTAAGAGGGGTGTTTCCTGGGAGGTGAGTGGCACGCCAGTAAACCTCCAAGTATTCGGCCAAATGCTCACAAGCGTCTTCCAACTGGTTCTCATCCAAAATGACATCAAACATATCCTACAAATGTACAACATGAAAAATTAGACTGTAACCCAGTGGCATTCTGTTAGGACAAGCAAGGCAAGCAGTGCTTCCATTATTACATCTAGAAATAAAGTCAAATAAATTGAAACATACCAAAGTAAACTGATCTCTCTCCTTTCATCTCAGACAGTGCTGTCATAAAGCACCTCGCCTGTCAATTAATGTGCACCCAGTCTGTACATTACTGCCATCTTGTGTTAGGCAGTTGGCTATTGTTGCTGAAAGCGGTGCTTATTTCATGTCATAGCAAAGTGTAGTCGTCTCCTTCTCTGAGGGGGTGTCTGTTTCCTGCTAACAATAACTGGTGCTAGGCAAGCTGAGAGGCCAGCAGTTTTTTTCTGGTGGTTTGCGCATGGGCACTGTGGATAAACCTCTGGTCTTTGACGGTAAACTAAGGGGAGAGCAGAGTGCGAGGCAAGCTGCCGCTGGTCTGCTTTCACTGCTTCAAGAACAGTTATGATCTGGGCTTTGTGTGGAAACACAGCTAGCATTAGCAAATAAACGGGTTTCAGTGATAGCGTCAGAGGAGTTTTCTCTTGCTAATCATCTTGGCCAACTTGTGCGACGTAGAGGAGATGGCACGTGAAAATGTTTTTAATAACTCTTTTAATACATTAGAAAGGAAAGCTATGACAAGGCAGCTCTGACCATGCCTGGTCTAATAAAACAGGCAAGTTGAGCAGGTGAAAGCTCAGGAGCACTTTTAGATTAGCATCTATGAGAATGTCTGAGTGCAATGAGCTTAACCAGCTGTTTTGCCAACACTCCACCTTTATTTTTCATTTGTATTTTAATCCCCCTGTAGATATTGACAGTTAACCATGTCACACACCACTCAAGCCTTTAATTCAGATGATTTTTTTAAATATTAAATATTTGAATATACTTTTTGAAAAATCAAAAAAATTATTTTACTTGATCATGTAAAATGTTCAAACTGTATGGACCGATCACAAATTGTAGCACTCACAGGGGGGCACTGAGAGAGTTTGTCTGCAGCCATCATCTGCACGTTCAGGTGCTTGCTCTGAGACTTCCCCCTGGATTTGATCAGCCTCTGGAGCACCTGAGAAAAAGTCAAAGACGGTGTAAGAAACCAAGAAAGATAAGACTGCCTGAATCTAATGTTCATGAGCAAGGTGTACCTTTGGTGAGGAAACTTTAACATAGACAATGATGGGTGCAAGGGAGGTTTTGGCAAGCTGTGTGGGATGGTTGATGGTGTCTGCGTCCAGAACAACCAGTTGCAGGGTTTTGGCGAGTTCAAATATCCTCTCAATCTCACTCTGAACCTCAGCTGCACAGACAAGAAACATGATCAAAGTTGTTTCCCTTCAAAAAAAGAAAGGAAAAAAAAACTTGTGGAACTTTCATACTGGCATCAGCATAGCCTACCTAAGCTCGAGCGAGTGTTGGATCTCTCCATTATGGGTCTTTTGTTGAGGACAGATCTCTTGGCTAAGGACAGGTCGGCAGTTACACGGGTGATTGAGATTCTGTGGACAAAGTTGCAAAATACAGGAGGGAAAAATATACTCTGAAACTCTTTCACTGAAATAAAGGCCTGGCTTTCAACAACTACTTGATTTATTATATAATCTCCCAATATTACTGACCTTCCCTCAAATCTGTGTTTCAGGAAGTCAAAAAGAGCTTTCTGCATCATATCTGTCACCTTTGGGAACATAAGAAAAAACAACCAATTACAAATACATTATAAATTTAAAGGCTAAGACATCCTGCGTCCTCTTATTCTTTTTCAAATTCATGCTGCTAGAGTTGTTCATGTTAGCATTAAACATGGTCAAAGTATCAAATAAACCAAAATATCATGCTTCAGACTGCTCTTAACACTTGAGTCTGGACATTTTTTTACATTATTGGCTAGGTATGATATCAGTGAAAGTGGATCCACCCCTCCACCTGCTAATCAGCCAATCAGAAGAAAGCTATTTTGAAGGGAGGATGGCAGGAGGTAAAACAGCTTCTTTCAGGCAGTGGATAAACTGTACTTAGCACCAAGGCCCAGTTTAACATAAATAAAGATTATTTTAAGATTTGAATCCTGCGAAGCTTTTCTACTGAAGTCAAAGATTTATAAGTAAATAAAAATTACAACTCTGAAAATGACCAAAACAGTTCAAATTCAAAAACAAAACAAAACATAAAATGCTTTGGCTTAATACAGTAAAGCGTACAAGGTACACTTGTTAGACTGTTTGCTAAATGTCTAATTAGCCAATCACATGGCAGAAACCCAGAAAGTCCACTTGAGTCAAAGTACAGTTACTTCATGAAAGACAAGAGCTCGAGTACAGGAGGCATGAAAACAATTACTTGTGCAAAAGGATGAAACTGTCTACTGAAAAATAACTTATGAGTAAAAAAGAGAAGTAAACATGTAACTGTATCAACAGTCCAGCTTTGATGAAATTCTTGATCTTAATTTCCTAATAGTAGTAAGTAGTGTTAGTTACAGACTGCATAATCATCCAAATTTCCATAAACTGCAATTGTTCCCAAATGGCCCTTAACAAAGTATAAATTCAGGGTCTGAGGACTTTCATAAATGTGAAATCATAGTGCCATTTTCTCATTATGAATGTAGACTAAATAGCACTATATCCAGTTAAAATAAATAAAGTCATCATTTAATGTTTGAATACTTTCCGATAACTTTCAAAGGACGAATTCACAAGAGCTAATAACAAATGCAGCAGTGCAGGGGCAGTGTGAACGGAGCAAATAGTGCAGAGTAAAGCAGTCGTTCTGTCGGCTGGAGGTGAAATGGGGAGAGGCTGACCTCATAGCCCTTCAGCGATGGTCCCACGAGAACCACCGGCCTCATAGAGGGCACCACATCATAGGGAGGGACATGTTCCTACCAGAAATAGAGGAGGACAGGAAAGGGGATAAAGAACAGCGAAAACAGGGGTGAGAAATGATGGGAGTTGGTTTTGGTTGTTGTTGTTTTTTCCCCTCATATTCAATCAAACAATGACCGAAAAACCAGCATTAAGACCTAAAGTTATTTAAATGCATTTTTGTTTTATAACATTACATAACAATAATTACTGGTATTAGATAATCAACTAACCTGATAATGAGACAGGTGATAGAAAAGGGATTGGTTAGTTGTAAAATATTTAAAGGTTTTGCTAAAATCACCCATTTTAAGATCAGGAGCTTCCAGTGTACTACTGCAGTGATTATTTTAATATTAACTCCATAAAAAACAATTAGGAACAACCTCCTACACTCACAATCTGTTACACCAAGCCTGCTTGTAGTTTCTAATTGCATAACCTATTTTTTTTAACTTTGCATGGCCTCTTTTACTTTAGGGAATCCAGTATTATCTTCTACAAACACTGTGTTGTTTAGAGTGAAAAAATTAAAAAAGCATGAATTATAAGCACATCATCACAAAGTACCAGAACCTACCTGTTTTTGCTTCTGTTTAGCTTTTGAAAACAAGAAAATAACAATCAGTGACAGAAACTGATAAAAGACAGCAGAAGCTGCTTTTTGTTTCAGGACCAGAGGAAGGTTTGCTGTACTTACATTCACCTGCAGATGGCGGCGTCGTCCTCCAGCTTCCTGTCACCATGTCTCCTAAACTCGAGGAGTTACCCCCTGTTTTCCTGCAGAAGCGGCAGCAGACACACTGAATTACCAAAGCTGTTTTGTGGAAATAGATCACCTGAGATTAAATGAAATAGCTGACCTCTGTTTCTGCTCCTGTTTCAGTCGCATTGCCTCCAGTCGTAGGGGGCTGGGGATGAAGGTGATGTCTGCTCCTTCTTTTACTAGCCGGCCGATCCACCAGTCATTATTGTACTTCTGTTAAATTCAGTTTAAAAGTAGCACTGAGTTACATACAGCGTATGTCTTGTTTTAATACACTGAAAAGGCATATTATTATCATTATTATTATTAGCAGTAGTACTAGTATTATTCAAAACAGATAATCTCACTTCTTTGATGTGCAGGAAGTCTTTGGCATCGAAGTTGACTGCAGCTCCTTGGACTGGGCAGTCCTCATCCAGAGCTCCACAGTAACTCACATTCGTCTTTACTGCAAATGCTACAGGTTTGGACTGTGGTGTCAACAAATAAGAACATAAAGAAGACTTGTCAGTGATGGAAATGCTCTGTGAACATGGGATACTCGAGGACAACAACAGAGTGCAACAGATCAACTCCTTGTTACCTGACAACAGACTTTGACTGAATCACAGCACAAAAAGAAGGTGACCAGACTAGCAGATTATCAAAGGATGTGACCAGGTGGTAATATGCCAAATATGTGGCTCAAATAGGAACGCACCAATCCAACATTTACATTGGATAATGGTCAGATCCTGACTCAGAAATCAGTGACAGTGATTGTGCACATCATGTGCACATGATGCCCATAGATTTGCACATGATGTCACATGATGTCACCTTTCATGTTGTTCTGTTTACCTTACCGCACAACAGCAGCAGCTAGTAGAAGCGCTAACAGCAAAGGGTTAGCAGTTTAGATGCCTCCTTTACCAACAACCTGTCTTTCTAATAACAATTTTTTATATAAAGTCAACACACTGGCTTGTTTGCTTTCACTTATTATATTCAGTCAGAAAAATATCAGGTAGAAGCTGAAAGGACATTGCTTTGGTGCAAAACTTGTTGGAAAGCTTTTAATACGGTTACGATAGCATAATGTGTCATCGTCAACTCAAATAATATTATTTTGCTCCAACTGTCCTCTGAAAAGTAAACTAGCACAACTGTAAAAGACAAAGGTACTTAGACTAGTGTGAATACATTTGACGAATACATTATTTATCTTGGCCTGTTGTTGCTTATTTTTTTTCTAATTAATATCAACTCATTAAAAATATACTCTTGGATCTACTTACTTGTTACAAAGTTATGAAAGATATGTTTAAAATTAATAGTGGTGCTTCCATAGACATAACAAATGATTTCCTGTCTCTTCCTCATAGTGATGAACAAAGATTGATAATTTAACAGCGGTATCAGACCAGTACGTGCTATCCACAGAGACCCAAAGCCAAGGTATCACCATCATATCAGAAATTGAAAAATTTGGATCAGTGCATCCTAGGCTAAAATATCACAGATGGACCCACAGCAACTCAACCTTGTTTAAAATATAAGAGTTCCCATAGAGGTTGAGATTAATGTAACCCCTCTGTCTGCAGTGATGGTCGAAATGGTACCTTAAAACCAGAAAATTAAAGATCCCTCAGCAATATCGCTTCGACAACGAAATCTTTGCAGCTTACATTTTGTACCCTGAACAATCAGCACCATCTGATATTATCTGACAGTGGCCTGTGGCTGTTAAACTTTCCAATACCAATATAGCTTTTGGAGGATCTGATCATGTGTAGGCTGGCAACAAATATCTGGGGCGTTATATTTTAGATTACCCCCAAAACAGAGTGTCACTGAACACATTTATGCTGACGCTGAGACAGAGTTGTTACATCCTGTCGGACGTGTCCTCTCCGACTCAAAAAGGTTTTCTTGATCCTGATGTTGGTTTGGTGGGAATAACAAATATTGTATTGAACAATATTATCTTGCTAAAAACATCAGGAATTACTAAAGTTTACTTTTAATATTTTATTTTTTTAAACTAAAAGAAATCAAATCTTTTTGAAAAAATATACATATGTAAAACCTTAATTTAGGCCAGGAAACATAGTACCAAGCTATAAAGTGGTATGAGGGAAGGTGCCTCACCATCTGTAATGGGATTGCTCTAACTTTAACGATTCCTTTACCGAACATGAAGCTTATTTCTTTTGAGTTTTTTTAACATTTTTTCCTGCTGGAGCCACTGATAAGCGGAGAGAGCAGATGAGGTCTGATCTGATGTCTGGTAAAACTCAACTAGACTTGGTGAAGACAGCAGACTTGGATACAACAACAAACAAAGCTAGAGCAGCAAGCAAACCAAAAAAAAAGCTAAAGCAGGGAGGGAAACCAGTGGGATTTTATGACAGTGACATTGTCAGTGGTAAAGGCTGTGTAATGATTTTACTGTGAAGACTCTCGTGGACTCTTATAATATAATTCTGTAATTCACGATTTGTTATAATAATTTATTTCTGTTTTATTTTGAAATTCATCACCTTCTGTTATTACTGCTACCTCTACTTCCTCCCATTGTTTCTGCTTTTCCACTAATTTAAATATACATTCTGTTGCCAGACTGTCTCTCGACATTGATGAGGTTTCCGGTATTTTACAATGTTCTAGTAAAACTATTTGATTTAATTTTATTTATATTGTGCTAAATAAAAGCAATAGTTGCCTCAACACACTTTATCTTTCAAGATAAGGATCCTACAATAACAGAGAGAAAACCCCAACAACCAGATGATGCCCCATGAGCAAGCATCTGGTGACAGTGGGAAGAAAAAACTACCTTTTAACAGGAAAGAAGCTCTGGCAGAACCAGGCTCAGGGAGGGGCAGCCATCTGCTCCTCTCTAAGCCTGCAGGTGAGGGGATGGAGACAGGACAAAATAAGCAATCTGTCAATTTGTGATTTTTGCTTTATCCCTGTGAGTTTTTTGGATTTTGGAGGGTTTTTGTACTCAGCCTTTTGCCTGCTTCTTTGTCATTTGTCTCCTATGTGAGATACCTGAGATACTGACTTTTATGTTGTTTCTGAGTCTTGGTTTGGTTCAGCCATTGTGGATTATATTTAAATTTGAAATGACCCGTCAGGGAGAATGTTAGAAGTAGAGATGGCACGATACCACTTTTTTATGTCCGATACCGATATCATAAATTTGGATATCTGCCGATACCGATATGAATACAATATAGTGTATTTTATAATCAATAAAACTGTTTTTTTAAAATATCTTGCTGCATTTTGTATAAGTTCATACTCAAGTTTTAAAAAACAAAACACTAAAGCTATTCTGTTATACCTTTATGCAAAAAATACACTGCACCCAAAATATTTCATAGTTCAGCAATACTGATCAATCTAATAAACTTAAACCTACACCATCCTCCCTATTCTGGTATTCTAAACAGTACTTAGCAGAAATATTAAACAACCTAACTAAAAGGGTTGCCAACTCCCAGCAAAAAAACATAGGGAACCACCTCCCACCCTCCGCCTCAT
>VUQG01013128.1:1956-13859 GCA_015106755.1 Etia nguti
CTTTATAACAAACTGTGAAGCAGCAATAAGCCAACATATAAATATCCTATAATAGTTATTTATTAATGATCTTATAATGTTATTAATCTTGAAACATTTATTAACTGTTTGTGCACCAGCTGTATGTATCACAGGAGCTTATACTAACAGACACTTGTATCTGTTTACGATTGTATTATAGTGTTTTAGTAGTATTTAACTATTTAGTCATTGATAGTTTATGTTTACATTGGGGGTAAAGAATGGTGCTACTCCCACAGATGAGCTCCGTTTTTCCAGGTCTTTCATCACACTGAGATCCACTTTGATTTTAACCTTGAGTCAGGTTGTCGTGAACTTGTGCCGAGTTATCAGATTTCACGTTGTATTCTGAAAGCTGCTCTCAGTTTTTCACCTGTGATTGGGTTTGTGTTAGGATTAACAAAGTCATACAGTGAGGCAGTTGCATTGGTTTGCATTTGTGCGCCAGGAAATTGAGACGTGAACTTTAATGCTCAGAGTTAACACACGTTGCTGTTTGTCGTTTAGCCTTTCGTCTGCTTTGTGTTTATTAATAACGGTTGACGTTGGAGGCCAGCGCATATCTCACACTTATTGACTCGATATTAGTTGTGTAGCCTGATGCTGTTTAATCATCATTACAAAAAAACGAAGCCATCTGGTTTGCTCTTTTACACCAAGAGTCACAAGAGTCCTGAGAAATCATGCATGTCTCATCATTAAATGAAAAAAAAAAAAAATCCTGGTGTGTTCTCTGTATAATTGCTGAGAGGATCTTATGATCTGTTTCTAACCAATTAGAGATGGAGTGCCGGGTCATTGATCTTCCAGCAGATGTGAAATTACTTCCTGCGGATCACCGGACCTAACTGTGTTTAAAGAACCAAATTGCCGTTCTGCCAGAAGGCTGCTGCACAAGATAACATGAAGCAGGTTATTCCTTGCAGCATTTCCACACCTACACCTCTCAGCAGTGACCCAACATCCGATGGAATAATTGTAGAATCAGGATCAATGTTGTGAACTGGGACTGTTTTGCTTTTAATCTGGACTCCGACAGATCATTCATTCCAACAGGTTTAGTGACACTTAACTTTTTTAAAAATCTTGAATGCAGATCAAATATGAATTAATAGCACCACCAAATTTTAGATTTGAAGTTTGTCTTTCAGGTATTGAATTTCTGGTTCAGCCAGCAAGGTCACACCATTAAACTGATTACATCTTGTCTGATAAGCTCAGCCTGAAGTAAAGCAACCTTTGGCACAGCAAAGACTGAGAAGACACGCAAACACGAGCCATATCTGAGCTTATCGCGCCCATGGTTTTTAACTTTTATCAAGACATAAAAGCTCTTTGTGAGGAGCGTAACATGTTTTGAACTCCTCTAATGTCACGTTAATCACTGAGTCAGAAAGTTGTCTTCAGTTTTCATTACCCCTTGAGCTAAAATCGGATTCGATACTGCCAGGATCTCTTGCACACTGGAGCGTTGGACCGCCTTGAGGCTGCGCAAGCCCAGTCAGATTGTGGCCGACAAAATCCAACATGTTAGAAGAATCTTGCCGGGCTTCTACTGTTAGCGAGTCGTCTATTGGGATAGAAGCCTCTGGCCTCGAACGTTTTCGCACTGCAGAGAAATCTGCATCAACCATCAGGCCTCTCGCCGCCTCGCGCAGGCACACTTGTCTGAACAGATGCCTCAGCCTGTTCGGCTCCATGCAGAATAAACTAGGGAAAACATTAAAAAGCTTAACTCTGATAATACCGCGGATAGTCAATAGCATCATTCTGATCTAAAGCTCATTTGGGGAAATGTTTAAACTTTAAAGCCAGTATCTTTGCACCTTTTAACACGAGGAGAATGGAAAGACAAGCAGCAGCTGTAAATATGCGAATCAATCGTCATTAAGGAGGAGGATTTCATTATCCGATTATAACTAATTATGGAAAATATGGTGTAGGACAAGAAGCTCTTGTGGGTCGGGAAAAAGAAAACCTTTATTTGATTAACAAAAAGGAACGCCGAATGATGGAAAACTTCTAATTGTGTCTTGCTGCGGCGAGGTTTCTTTTCCTCCTGGTGCAGAATGTGTCTGCAGGGTTATTAAATGGAGATATTGGTCTTTAAAAGTTTAACCCGGGCTCATTAGGCGGTACACGATCGTGCATCTTTACCTTTTCGCCGAACACTAAAATGGAAAAGTAGTGATCTCTGTACGGGCATTATTTTAAAACGCAAACATATACAGTGTGTGAGTCACTCTCTGCTTGTTTGTGTTGCAGTTTTACACTGAGCGCGGGGAGCGTTTTGCGCAAACACTTTCTGGCTGATGCTAATTAGGTTTAATTGTTAAATGATTTCACGGTGGGCTTTGGGAATCATCACATATTGTGTTCTATTGCAGATGGAAAGATTCTCTTTCTTTACATAATACAGGTGCTTAGAAAAGTAATGGGAAGCTGGAAACCATCCAATTTAAAACGGCTAAAAGTGTCACGTTTAAATGGGCTTCAGCTTATTTGCCTTATTTTTCTCTCACTTGCGCTTATTGTGGTCAAAGATTTTTTTTTTTTGGACATTTTCCTGCCAGACTAAACACAGCAGACTAAACAATTGGCCTTAACAAGCTGCTGCTTGCCTGCTGTGTGTACATGTGGTGATAAGGCAATGAGCACAGTGAATGAATGGCACAGTGCATCAGTTTCTCCAGTGCAACACAAACCCGTCATAATGAGAAGATCCCAGGCACACGCACAATAGCTGCAGCTCGCCATATGATCTGATTACAAAACCGTTCAGCTGAATTTATTCATCATTAAGTTTCTTTATGTATTGAATCAGATGTTGGATTTAAATCTAAGCTGAGGGCTTATGCAAGATAGTCAGTATCTTTGTTTTGTGTGCGACTTGTTGACTTCTGCTGGGTTTTTTGGTTCTTTTTAAAAAAAATCCTTTCTAGCTTTGCCTCGTCTTAAGTTATGACTGTTGAAAACATTGGAAGTAATCTTTGGTTTCAGTGTCATCCCTACTACACAGCATAACGCTGCCTGGTCTGACCACGCAATGTGGCAGAACTCAAGGGCTGAAACAGATCTCTGTGGATCCAGTTAAAGATTTTTTGGTAAATGATTTGAAATACTGTTCACAGGGAAGTCATCTTTAGATTGTGAGCTACCACTCAACATCCACCATGTCAGTGTTACAGTAACACTCGCCCTTTTGTGTGGACTTTTTGCCCAAATGGAAAAGCCAAAGTAAGAACTACAAGGTAAAGGTTCATGTAAAGTACTGTGGAAAAGTCTTGGACCGCCCTTAAAGGAGAGCCAGACTTCGTTTTCATTTTTTTAAACCTGGCCTTTAGCCAGTTTTTCTTTGGACATTGACTGTTTCACCACTCATTTTCAGTCCAGTGCTTGTACCTGACCATTTTCAGAGAAAGTTTTGTTTGTTAGCCTCTTAACACTGACCTATGAATCATTCAAGCTTAAAAAAGACACCCTAACTGGTGTTGTGTCTACACATCACAACTTGGCAAAGAAACAATTTTAAATTGTATTTTTAGGCACTTTGTTACTAACCGCCTATTTCAGAAATGCATAATTTGTTCCCAGTAGCTGAATCTACAGAAGTGCCAAAGATAACACAGTTCGACAGGCATAAAATTGTATTTTCAAATCAACAAGGTGATTCCCAAAGAGCTATTGGCTAAAAAGTGCAGTGTGTTTGAGGAAACTGGACAAGTGGTGGGCAAAATAAAAAGTGGCAATTGTGTCTACAGTAGATGAAGGTCGTGCCCTTAAGAAACAGGAAAGAAAGACCTGACACAGGACCTGAGAGGTGCTTCAGTGGCCCTTCAGTTTATCCATCTACTGTTCACTGAAGCCTCATCAGAAATGATCTCACTGCAAGGGTGGCTGTCAAGAAGCCGTTCTTAAAGAACGGAAATGGAGAGAGAAGACTAAAGTTCTTGTGTCACATTATCCAAGTGGTAAGAGGTCTTACAGAGTGAGGAATCCAAATTTTAAATTTTTGGCCCAAATCAGTATGTACAGAGGAGTTCAGGAGAGAGGTACAACAGTGAGTGTCCACCAAGGTTATTATAGTTAACTAAAACCAGATGTGAAAAACATTTTAGTTAACTAAAATAAAAATAATAGCTAGACCTTTGAAAATAATTAAAACTAACTTAAATAATTTAGTGAAAAGTAACTAAAATAAAAAAGGAAAATAAAAAGGAAACATCCCTAGTTTTGGTATTTGTTAGGTTGGTAAAGCTTTAATCAAAACTTGCCTTATGAGGCGTTGATGGATGTATTTATTGCGACTACAAGACTGCCAAGCTTGTTTTTATTCAGTGTTTTTATTGTAATACTTTTTCTGAGTTTCCTAAATCTTGCCTTTACCATATACCCTCAATACTAAATAATAACACTAAAATTAACACTATAACTAATAGAAACTAAACTAAAACGAAACATTGTCACACAATGAAAATTAAACTCAATTGAGGAAACTCACTCTGGGAACTAGCTGAAACTAAACTGAATTAAAAGCAAAAATCTAAATTAAATAAAAATCTAAACTAATTAGAAAATACAAACTATAATAACTCGGGTGTCTACAGCCATCAGTACACAGTGGAGGCTTTGTCATGGTTTGGGGCTGGATTTCAGCTAGTGGTTTGGGGGATTTTGTCAAAATTGTCAAAAGGAATTATGAATGTAGAAAAAGTATCATCAAATTTTAATCCACCGTGCAATACCATCTGGAAAGCATCTGATTGGAAATGGCTTTTTTCAGCATGACAATCATCCCAAACACACTGCCAATGAAGTAAAAGCATACCTGGATTGAAAAGCACATGGAGCACGGCCAAATAAGAGTTTTGAATGTCCTTCAAGAAGAAGTCTGAAGAAATCATGAGAAAGCTTGCCTAAGAGAGTTCAGGTTATGTTGAAGAATAAAGGTGTTCATACCAGATATTGAATTTCAAGCTCATTAAAAGTGCACAAACTCTGTTTTTGCCTCATATACTGTATTTCATTTTTTTTGTTCATGTTTGTATAAGTTGTTTTACCTATTTCCAATTCTCTATTTGTTTAAAATATATTCTTGTTTAGAAAGTGGCTAAAATACAACCACACCCTAGGACTAACCCTTACTGAGTTAAGGCCAGGG
Source organism: Etia nguti (assembly GCA_015106755.1). NCBI lineage: Eukaryota > Metazoa > Chordata > Actinopteri > Cichliformes > Cichlidae > Etia > Etia nguti. The sequence continues at coordinate 7,139 of VUQG01013128.1, forward strand.
ATTGGTTAAGATCTGTTGTAGAATATCAGCACAAAAGTGGAGTTTTGACCACTTGCCCATCTCTTCTCTCTAGGCCACATAGACAAGCATGTGATGACTCACGCAAGGCAGAAGGGTTCCCTTGGGCACGGCCAAAGTAGTCCAGAGTGGTGGGACAACAGCTGTCTTTGGCCACATGGTGGTGCCATGGGCGGTGCCTGGCCTGAGCGCACACTCCGTTTTGGCAGGACAAAGAAGATAAGCGAGGTCACCAAAAAAGACAGAGACATGGCCAAGAGGATGAATGACAAGAAGGAAAGAACAGAAAGATCAGAGCAGAAAAGAAAGGTGGACCGGAGGCACGTCAAGAAACGGGACAGGAAAATGTACCCTTTGCGAGGGAGGGCTGGGAATTCAGAAAGTGAAGGACTCAGCTGCCATGTGCTCCTGACCCGACTGGAGGAAAACATTCGTGAAAAGCAGAGGTCTAAGGAAAGCAAAGGAAAGGATGGCCGCAGACGATTATCTCACAAATCCAAATCCAAGAAAAGGAAAAGCAGTGATGGAAAAGAGGCAAAGTCGTCACCAAAAAACAAATTAAAATCAAGCAGTGGAAGTTATAGCAAGAGTATTGGGTTGGAAGTCTTTCAGCCACGCAAGCGGAGGCTGGCTTCTCTCAATGCTGAGGCGGTAAACAGCCTGCTACTAGAAAGAGCCACTGATCCCCAACCAGCAGCCAAACAGGCCAAGAGACAGGAGGAACCCATAAATGCAGGGGCTTTCCTGGATGCAGATCCAGCTAGAGGTGGTGTCTGTGGAGGTCTTAAGGCTTCACGAGGGACCAACACTAAAGGCTCCATATCTCACGAACTTGAACCGTGCCAAAGCTCTAAGCCTGCCAAGAGGGCCAAAGTTAGCCGAGGTGATGAAAGTTTGGGGATGAGTCAGGAGTGCCTTGACGCTCCTGCACCCAGACGGTTGGCTGGACTTAATGCAGCAGCCCTGCTGAAGTTAACCAGTTCCTCTGCTACCAGTAAACAAAGAGCAAAGGCTGCACCCACTGCTACTGTTACTTCAGACTGCAAGGCTCCCATCGTGGGCCCGACCCTAAAGTCGCACTCAAGGGTCAAACTTCAGCACAAGGGATGCACACAAAAGCAGAAGGGGAAAAAGATCCCTCCCCTGCACAGTGGCTGCACAGCTTGCAAGAAGAAGGCAGGCTTTGAGCCAAAGGTGGAGTGGGAAACGGGTGGCTGCACCCATCGACTGACAAAACCGGGCTACCAGTCACGCAGTATGCTAGCATACCCACTGAAGCAAGTGAAAGAGGAGCAGCTGGAGACTGAGCTGAGCCCGTACTACTGCTTTCCTGCAGAGCGCTCAATGGACTACTGTCACGGCTTGGCCTTCTTCCTAGGCCAGCAACCCTATGGAGAATCAGACGATCAGCCACTTAACTCAGCCATGACCCCTGTGAAGCGCGAGTGCCTAGTAACCTCACCATCGCTGACACATTCCCTACCACACACAGCCCTCACCCTGAGCCCTCACCCCTGCCTCTGCACCGCCGACCATTGCTTCTCCAGCTATTACGTCCACATCGCCCACCCGACACACACTGGAACAACTTCAGCCACCATGGCCCCGCGACCTCTGAACTTGCCCCCATCTAGTTTGTGCCCTAGCCGAATGAGCGGCTCCAAGCTGCTTGGGCAGCAGGTGTCACATCCGTCGGGACTAGCCCACCCCGCCTACTGCAATTCTGTGGCTTCACCCTGTTACGGTGACGCCTGCGGGATTAGTGGGTATACCTACAGAGCAATGGCTCCTGTCACCAGCAGGGGTTGCTCTTTTAACACAGGATGCACTGGATGCACGCACAATATCAAAACAGGTGAGTGGATTGACCCCCATGCCCCAAGATTTGGTCTTGTTTCATAAATGTTCAGTATTAATTGTTAATTATTAACTATCACCTTCTCAAGTGGCTTTCTGAGGCCACTTGAGGATTCGCTCACACTGATGGCAAGTTCTTTTGTGATAACACTTCTTTGATTTAGCTGTTTTTTAGCCTTCTTTGCCAGTATTTTCAAAGAAACCTTTATTCCAATAGTTAGACATAAAGCTATTACTTAAAGATCTAAAGAGTCCTTTGTTGATAAATGATATGCCTCAAGCCAGTTGTGAAGCCAAGCAAGTGGAGCTTTTCTGTTTTATGTAGTCCTTTTTTTTGTCTTTTGCCATGAGCTTTTAAATTGCCTGCAGAATGAGGTAACTGCTTCAGATGTGTGTGGCTAAGGAGCTTTAGGCTTATTGTAAAGGTTTCAGTTACAAGTGTGTCATGTACTTAGCTAGACTCATAAAAGAAGCAGGTTACTTTTAAGCAGGGAAAAAAATGTATATATTTTTTCATATATAACATGAGCTACATGAACCTTAAATTATGTGTGTGTGTGTGTGTATATATATATATATAAATGAAGGTTCATGTGGCTTATGCTAAAGATAAGTAACCAGCCGTTTCATCCACCATTTGATGGTGTTCAGAAGTTCCTTTGCTCATTGTTACTGTCACCTTTTTGTTTCAGAGGGTTACCCCTCCCCTCAGGGTGATCACAACCCTTCCCTTCTGGTTCCCCCCACCATGCCCATGTCCAGCTGCCCTCTGTCCAGCGTGCCCACTTCCACGCAGACTAAACCCCACCTACTGAACCACCTGTCTGGACGAGACCAGCCCCAGGCTAGGCTAAAGCTAGCCAAGGAGTGCCCAAAGAGCACCAAGCCCTCTGGTGACTCTCTGTCCGTGGGCCGCACGCAGCTATCGACAAAGGAGTCACCACCCGTGCCAAGCCTCAGCAGCACCAAACAAAAGAGGGTCAGCCGCAGACGTGCCACTAATGGCTGGCTGCCTGTTGGAATGCCCACAGAGAGGGAGGTCTTCATCGCGGTAGGTTTTTTGAGAGTCCATCTCTCTACGATGAAGGCGATCAGCATATTAGAGAGCTTCTTGACCAATTGTATCTCTAGGAAGAACTTCTCTATTCCAAATACCTGGCCAGTGGAAACCTTAGCATCAACACAGCTGCCTTCCACAAGGACAAAGAAATTGTCTCTTGAGGGAAAAGATAATTGTGTTTTGACCATACAGCTTTGTGTGACAGATTCCTTTTTGTCTTTATAATGAGAATTATATCTTTCCTTATTGTGTTTGCGCACTCGTGTGTTTGTGTGTGTCTCAGGGAGAGGATGAGACGGCCCTGAGGCAATGTTACGAAGGAGTTGAGAGGGACGGTGAAGTGATACGTGTGAGAGACACTGTGCTGCTACGATCAGGCCCCAGGAAGAAATCCCTCCCATATGTTGCCAAGATATCAGCGCTGTGGGAGGACCCCAAAACAGGTAAAAAAAGATCAGGAGAAGGGGGGAGATTATGAAGCGATACAGTGGTGCATGTGCATGGATGGATGGCCGGAGGAACATATGGCCAAGATTGTTTACCTCTGTGTGTGTGTGTGTGTGTGTCTTAATGTGATCCCTCAGGAGAGCTGATGATGAGTCTTTTCTGGTACTACCGACCTGAGCACACACAGGGAGGCAGAGATCCCAGCACACACTGTGAGGTGAGGCAGAGATTTGGAGCCAAGATGTTTTTCCCGTAACAGATCTGTGCTGTTACTGTTTGTGCAGACAAACAGTAACAGCACAGATCTGTGTGTATGTGAGACAAGAAAAGGTACAATCAACATTCATCAAATAAAAACACTTTATTTGATTTATTCCAGTATCCTCTAAGAAAAAAATGACTTCATGAAGTGTGTGTGTGTGTGTGTGTGTGTGCTTATGTATTGTGTGTATGAATAGATGAAGACAAAATATAAAAAGTACAGCACTGTGCAAAAGTCTTGAGCCATAATTTGTTTCTATATATTAAGCTAAGAAATCGTACAGCACTTCTCTGTGTTTGTAATTCCATCATTTTTGACAAGATCCCCAATATCACAGCCCAAAACCATGATAGAGTGTCCGCCGTGTTTTACAGATCGCTGTAGACACTCACTGTTGTACCTCACTCCTGTCTCCCTCCATACATATCGGCATTGATTTAAACCAAAAGTGTCAATTTCGGATTAATCACTCCATAAGACCTTTTACCACTTTATTAGTAAAGTTGTGTAATTTGACGTACCCCCACTCCCTCTTTCTCTTCCTTAAGAATGGCCTCTTGACAACTCAAGGGCCAGATGTATCTCTCAGGTCCTGAGTCTGGTTTTTTTCTAGTTTTTAAGGACATGGCTTTCAGATACTGTTCATCTGCTCTAGATAGTTTTAGGTCTGCCACTTCTTCTTTTGTCCTCCACTTGTCCAGTCTCCTCAAATCTTTTAAAGGCACACTACACACCATGCTGACTTGTGTCACATGTTCAGCTAATAGCTCTTTGGGAACAATCTTGTTGGTGCAAAAATACAGTTTTACAGCTGTGTTATCTTTGGCATCTTTTGATTCGGCTAAAGAAATTGAAACAAATGATGTGTTTTTTCCAGCAGGCTGTTAGTAACAAAATGCGTAAAGTTAAAATTGGTGCTCCTCTAAATTGTCTGTTATGTGTAGACTCGAGACAGGTTCATCCCTTGCGTTAGGTGTCTTTTTTATGCTTGAATCATTCACAGGTCAGTGTGGTTTAACAAAAAAAACAAACAAACAAAACCCCCAAATCATTTTACTCAAAATGGTCAGGTACAAGGACTGGACTGAAAATGAAAAAGCAAAGAAAAACATTGAAAGATCCTCAGAAAGCCTCGAGAAATGTTGCTCAAGACCACTTCAAAAAAATGCTAAGAAAGTCTGTCTCTTCTTGAAGGGTGACCCAAGACTTTTGCACAGCAATGCAGCCTGTGCAGCCTGTGCACAGGCTGCAATTTATTCTTTATTTAATTTTTATCACTTTGTTTAAAGATATTATTTTATGTGAGATTGCGGTTTTTATTAATGGAACAGTTTGTGCTACATCAGAAATCTTATGAGGTATCCTCGTACAACGTATGTAAGAAAATTATGTGGAATGAGGAGGCGAACAAAACGGCCTGTCGCTGCCCTGCCCTGAAACTGTTGATAGTTGGTTTGCTCTTCACTCTGACCACAAAGCCAAAAAATGATATCTCTCTGACCTCAGACTCGCACAAGCCAAGAACAGGGAAGATAAACGATTTTACTTCTAGAAATGTTTTTTTTTCCAATGGCACGCGTCGAGTAGAGCAGGATTTTGTGTGTGTGTCTTTGTCAGTACATAAGGTAGAAACAAAAAGGCACGATCCTGTTGCTCATGAACAATTATAGTTCCCACTGTGCTCTTAGTGCAAAAGTGTCATTTCTTCATTATTCGCCGAGCACGATAGGAAACGCTTAACAGAGATGTGACTCTTTACACCCACTGTTGATTTCAGAATGAGATTTTCGCCTCTCGGCATCAGGATGAAAATAGCGTGGCCTGCATAGAAGACAGATGCTATGTTCTCCCGCTAGCCCAGTACTGTAGGTAAGTTACGAACACGGTGATTGTTGTTTGCAGAAAAAGTCTTTTCACAATGTTTGGAGTTTGAAATTAACACCTCAGCTTCGACGACACGTGGAAGCTTTTTTTACATTTTTTAAATCACACACTGGTGACACTACAACTGTTAATTAATTTGCAGGAACATAAGACAATGAACACTTACCGTGATAACCTTTGTGAAAATCCTGTTTCAAGTTGGAGTGTTTAAATGAAGGCGGAGAAGCAGGAAAAACTCCGGCGTCGCCTTTTAATGGATTTTCCTCTCCCTTCCTAGATTTTGTGCCTTGGTGAAGCGGCGTGCTGAAGGTGCCTCGCCTGGCAGTGCCAGCATGGTACCCTGCCGCCCCGACTTTGCCCCTCCTTCCCACCGCTGTGTGCCCACAGACGTCGACCCCGAGTTGGTGTATCTCTGCCGGCATGTCTACGATTTTCGTTACGGTCGCATCTTGAAGAATCTGCAGTAGAGGGTGGAGGGCCATTGCACCTTTTGAATTAATCGTCAATGAAGCACCGTCCTGTCCCGCACAAAGAAGAGGGAGTGAAGGGGGCTGAGGGACTTTTTTTTTTGTTTTGTTTTTTTTTTAATCCAGTGAGCACCTCACAATCAGAGGGAAGGGGGTGGTGATGGGATGAGGTCGTCTATTGGGCCAATAAGAAGCACAGATCCCTTTAGCTGGAATGTGGTAGACAGAGCACCAATGTTTTCTGGTTTTGGTTTTGGAAGAGAAAGGAGTGATAATTCATTCATCAGCTCAGATTTTTATTTTTTTTTATTTTTAAAAGCTTCCACCACACTCTGAGGTTTCAGCCTCCAATCGCTTCCCTGCCAGAATTGCTGAACGCCAGGCCGATCTGGGCTGGTGTCAGGACTGTGTTTCCCCTCAAGCATCTTAGCACAACAATCATGTTTGTTCCATTTGTAAGCCAGTGGCTCAGGGATGGTCCGGCACCGAGGCGCTGCTGGGGAACACAGCCCTGCGCTGTCTGCTCGGTGTTAACGGTGCTCAAGCGGCGAGAGTGAAGGAGCAGCTAATGGAGAGTGTCGTCTCATTTCTCCCAATTTTGGGTTCGCGTGAGTCTGCGCGCGTGTGTGTCAGAGAGAATGGAGAGCAAGTGTGACTCCAGGGTGAATGGATAACTGTCGGCATTTGTGATGTGTTTTTTTTTTTTTTTTTTTTTTTAAGGAAGTT
>VUQG01013128.1:13879-24029 GCA_015106755.1 Etia nguti
GAAGCTTTCAGGCAATCAAAACCAAAACAAGCAGCTTTAGAGAAAGCGGAGCTTCCTTCTCCTCTCCTGACACTGACAGAAACCTTTTCATCTCAAGTGATGAGCTGCGTAAAACTAAAATTATTGCACCTGAACGGGGTTCGTGAGACGGTCCTTTTCCTACTAGACTCGAGCAAACTAGAGCAGGGCTCTTTTAACTTTGTGTGAGGACACTAAAATGTCTCGCGATAGATTCGAATCAGTAAAAAAATAAACACGTGTGGTAAAAGATGTTGAAGCAAACTGTAATCTCAGCTACTTGAAGAAGAGGCTCCGTTATGGGTTTTTAGTGGTGTCGTGTATACTTTTTCACATTTACTAGTTCCTGTGACTTGCCTTATGACTTGCAGGGAGAGCTTCAGGCAGCTACGTCTCGCCACATCAAACACTGAAGCGGTAGAACAGGGTGCACCTGCAGTCCTTGAAAGTAGGGTTTGGTTCAGTCTACGTGGCTCTCTTACAGACAGTAAAAGGTCTGAAAATAGTGGAGAACATCTTTTGTACATTTTTACAGCGAAAGGTTACGTTGGCCGTTCGCTTGGCAAAGAGAAAAGCATGAGCTTGTCAGCTTAGATGTGATGCGCTTGGCATTTGTGCACCCTCTTTCCAAAAGAAAAGCGGATGACATTAGACATTAGATTGTTTTTCTGATCGCCAATACAGTCCGATACGTCTCCCGCCCCCCTCCCCAAAAAAATCCCCTCTCTGCCAAGATAAACCAAAGGATGTCTCACACAAGCCAGAATTCCTGTCTCCACCCTCACTCCTTTTCTCCGTCAGCGCTTCTAGTCCTCACTCCCTTGTTCTATTGCACTAATCCATTCCTTAATTACTACAAATGCGTTCAACTTCCAGCTACTTAATATTGGCGCCGGGTGGGGTGGGGCTCACTGTATATCATTTATTTGTGTGCGTGTGTGTGTTTCTTTTTTGTACTTTTGTAGAAGGAAACAGTGAGGATGTCATGGCTGCTTTTGTCAGTGCAGACTGTGTATTTCTATTACTTAACCAGTAGAGGAGTCGAGTCAGCCAGCCAGCGTGTTTGTCATATAACCCGATGCTCGACATGTTGAATCATGGGATATTGCTCGAGTCATTCCATCCGATTTGTCAGTCAGCTCTAACGTACCTATATAATTATACAGTATATATATATACATGTATGTATCCACACTGTCAATGTGATTAGAGTTCAAAGAGGCATCTGGATGAAGGCCTGACCCACTGTGCGGGCAGACGCAGCACCGAGCTGGAGGGCGTTTGGGTGGAGGTTTGGAGGGGCAGGTGGGCTATTTTGATACTTGTAAGTTGTGGCGGGTTTCTGACCACACTCTTCTATCGCCTTAACCTCGCAAGCAAGCGTTTTTTTGACTTAAGCTCAGAAAATGAGTGGTGTTGTAGTGCGTGATCGTGTACCTTTAACGGCATAAAGAGTAACCAGCTGCTTTCCTACGCAGCAAACGCCCCGTCCTTCAACGCTGGGTAAAGCCCTCAAAAGTTTTGACACACTAAAGCCATCCTGAACTTTTTTCTCTATTTGAGCCGCACGAGTCGTGACCCAAGACAAAAATCAAATCCTGATCATTGGGAAGTTTTTGCTTTTAAGTTGTTATTATTTCTATTAATCCCCAGATTCTTCAAAGAGGTAATATAAATAGATATATTCTCCTACTTTACGACTTCTCCTTATTAGGAATATTTTATTATGTCAGTTTCCTAAGATGGCGTATGGAGTATATTTTTAGACTTGCTATTTTTGGAAAATGAACTTAACTAATCGAGAGGATATGCATTATTTTTCCGTTTATTTCAGGTGAGTTTTAAAAACAACGACAGCGTTAATTGAAATTTGACCAAATGGGGGGAAAAAAAAATAAAAATGAAGGGGCCTGATGCCATCGTATGACCTGAGGTTGGAGATAATAGGCCAACGTAAGTCTCCCATCCAGGCAACTTCTAATGAAGTGTAGATATCTGAATCCAGGAAGCACCAGGCACTCTTTAAACAGACAGCCAATGCACAGTGTAGTATTTTTTGCAAGATCTGTAATAATTATATTTAAAGTAAGAAAAAAAATATTTAAATCTAGTAAAACGTATTAAGATTTTTTTTAACTTATTTGGAAATACTGTGTCTAATTGATTAACTATGTCCCGTTTTCTTTGTGCTCCAGGATAGAAAAGATTTCTGTTCATTTGTAACAATATAAATATTATTTAGATTTTTTTCTTTAAATTATATCATTTTTAATTGGGTGGAGACCACAGTGAAGCTCACGCCAGCAGGCAGGAGAGAAAGCGCTCACATGAAAACACGGGCTCGTGTTTTATCAGAATTCCCGTCTTTACATGCTGGAAAGAAAAAAGTCCAACCTGACCTCGAGACACTTCCAGGTCACATTCCGTTTGGGAGAATGTGGCAACGTGGTCACCTGAGCTTTTATCGATTGGTCCTATTAGGGGAGAGACTGATGGGACACCCAAGACAGGACAGAATGCCCCCTGGGTTTGAAGGAGAAGATCCCCCTCGGATGCTGAAGTGGGACCAGTTTTCATCCTCTGAAACAAAAGTCACTGAGGGTCAGGAATTAGGCACTGCGTGGAAATTATTAGGTAGGGGAAGCATTAGCATTAGTATTCATGTATTTGGCAGGACAGATGGGTTCATTTTATTATATTTTTTGGTCTACAGTCATGACCAAACCCACAAACTGTACACTTTACTTAAAAAACTGTCTGTGTCCTCTCAGTTTTGTTTGCTATAGAAGTACTGTTTAGATGTAGTGAGGGGATCCTACTGCCATTGCCTTTAGAGGATGTTATTTTTAATAAAATATATGTTAAAAGTGAGTCTTAGCATCTGCTAACACTAATCATTTTCACGCAGTTCCTTACTTAAGTAAGCTATCAGGGTTTCTGATGGGCATAGATGACAGGCAGGGTTTTATTATAATCATTGAGTAGATTAAATGAAGTTTCTCCCTCCTGCATCAGATGACCACTCCTGCTTTTCTCCCAGATGTGCTGTTACATATTTGGCCCCTAGAGGGCATGAATCAGATGTTGGAGAAGCATGTGGAGAAGTCACAAGGCCACATCCTAAACCCGTTCAGCAGCTTTTCCCTCTTTTCCTGGCCCCATTTTTTTTTAACTACTAGGAGAGATGCAGAGACTTCCTGGAAAATTAGATCAAGAAAGCTCAGCAAGGAGGCTGCCCTACGTTATCCCGCCAGATTGTGTGTAGCTATTTACTCAAGTGAATTTCCTCCAAGCACCACACAGGCACAGTCGCATCCTTCTTTACCATGGCAACAAGGCAGGGCAGGAAGTTTGTACGTGGCCTCCACAGGCGGGGTCACACACTGAGTAACTTGTGCTGATGCCTCACAGGAAGTGTGTGGACAGAAGGAAAAGTACCCAGAGCAACCGCTGAGATTCTGCTTTCTGTGTGGTCTGTATTGATGCTTATTGTTGGCGTATATTTTGATATATTTCGGGTGGGGGATGTGAAAAATTATAGTGGAAGGTCTAGATATTTTTGGAGTAGAGAAGCAATGTGTGTATCAGATTATTGTCACTTTGTCTTGCTCTCTGAAAAATCTCTTGGAATTTTTGTTTGTTTGTTTGTTTTTCTGCAGAATTCTATAACATCCCGACTGATTTAATGTTCGATTGAGAGAATATTTATAAATTTTAAGTCCTTTGTGAAAATTCTGTGTTTGTGTTTTTATTTCAGAGCTTTTAATTTGTGAACTAACTTATACTGATGAGCCAAAGGAGACCTGTAGGGTGGTTAATTGCAGTCAGCTGACAGGTGTAGAGGTCATCTTTAAAGTTTATTTGGGTTAGATGCCTACCATTACGGGATTATGTGTTCCTCTTCAAGGTTATCTAATTTTGCCTTTGTGCAAACCTTAGAGGACTTTAGCGATTAGTTCACTGAATGCGATCAATACCAAGTTGATCGAAATTCCTCCACCAATGAGCCGTAGTGATGAACAGTGTCCACAGGAGGTCAGTGGTGTGACACCAGTGTTCAGGTCAGACGGGGTCAAAACCTACTCTGACCTCTACATTTAAGTATTAATCAGCGCACTGATTTGACAGTACTTGGTCATCTGTTAGTTTGAAAACAACAGGCGAAAGGTTTCAACCTTCCCCTGCCCCTTTTCCACATCTCCATTTTCCCTCCCTGCATGTCCTCTGTCAGCAAAGTCATTATCTGCCTTTGCCCTTCATCCCCGTTCAGGCCTCAGGGCATTAGGAGCGTTCAGCACACACACACACACCACGCTGCAGGGCTTTTGTGTCTGTTACGTGGGGATAACAGCAGCCAGACCACAGGACGATTAGTGTGTCATAATAACATAACTAGCAGCACACTTTGACCTGAGAGGACTCTCAAGTGCACTAGTCTGCTCCAAGACTATTGGCTGTGTGGTAATGGAGCCAAGAGGGTATATTAAAAACTCACTGTGGCTGGAATAAATGGTGACCTCTTGTGAATAAGGGAGCAGCGGAAAGCAGTTTAGGGTTGAATAAATGGAACTGACATCAATGTATTGAAATTGCGATGCCTTCATCTTAAAGAAAAATGTGAGGGATTAGGGTCATTTCATTGTCTTTATTTCTTTATGCAAAAGTAACACAACAAAAGAATGTAAAAGAAATGCTTGTAGGCTAATTTTTTTTTAAATTTCTAAAAACACATCTGCAGTCAGATAGGCCAATTGCAATTTTAAAAGGAAATGTTGCTGTCTGCCTTTTCCAAATCAAAAATTAGCTTACAACATTTTAAATAATGAAATAATTTTTTTACAGGATGCACTTTTTATCAAACGTATCCATCTTTTAAAGGCTACCTTTTGCTTTTTTTTTTTGTTTAAAAAAAATACATATTCCATACTATTATATAATTAATTTTAATTCAATTCAATTTATACAGCACTAAATCACAACAACAGCCACCTCAAGGCGCTTTATATTGTAAGGTAGACAATACAATAATACATACAGAGAAAAACCCAACAATCATATTACCCCGTAAGAGCAAGCACTTTGGCAACAGTGGGAAGGAAAAACTCCTTTTTAACAGGAAGAAACCTCCAGCAGAACCAGGCTCAAGGAGGGGCGGCCATCTGCTGCGACCGGTTGGGGTGAGAGAAGGAAGACAGGATAAAAGACATGCTGTGGAAGGGAGCCAGAGGTTAATATATATTAGTTAATTAGTATATGTACAGTTTTGTATCACTGGTACTAAATATTGTGTTGATCCCAATGGGAAATTGTAGCATTATTGCAAAGAAGTCGGGCATATAAATCTTCACCAGAACCCTACTGATAATATAGCGGGTGATCACTGATCCATGGAAGTGAATATTGGAATGAATTTACAATATTCAGATACAAAAACTTGCATGGGTATGTCATATACCGAAATATATGTACAGGTATTATATACAGATAATCTACAGAAATCCATTTAATTGATGATAGTAATTATAACCAAAAGTAACACCAAACTTTATTTATACTTTTGAATAATACTTCAAATGTGAGTTTCTTTGTCTCTTAGGTTTTTATTGACTTTTTACTTTGTTTTCTGTAATGGTTTTATCATCATAAAAGCTCCCATCCTTCATAACAGTCTCAGAGTTATGATAATTGAAGCAAAAGTTAATTCATACACAGAAACATGAAGTCACAGCCTGCCGTCCTCTCTTTTTCTTTGTTTAATACATTTATACATAAAATTAGCCTCTCGAATACTGTACTTAAGTACAAAACATTATGTACTTAATGATTAATCAACCAGGTACAACATTAAAATACTGCTGAATCACATATGAATACATCAGTAACAATAACCCAATAATGTAATGTGATAGGATATGTAGAGAAATTCTTTTTGCAATACAAATATTTTTTGATTTCCTAAGTAAGTATATATTTCGGCTACAACAGCATTCATCCACCAGAGATGCACCCCGCCATGGCAGCAAGTCTGATGGGCAAGAAGCCAAATCGTTTTTCATGTATTAACATTAACATACTGCATTCCCCATTTATTCTTGATCACAGTCAAACCATTTCATGATTTTCATTTCAATGATTTCAACAGCAGCGAGCACAGGGCACAAAAAATGGCATTAAGAATGAACTTAAGACATTAGATATCTGAATGTTAAAAATAAAACATTCTGCAGACTCAAGGTTGTCCTTTATGTATGAAGCCAGAAAGCTGCTTTGACAGATCAGCAAATGGAAGCATCTGCTAGAGAAAGAATCAATCCAGCAAATGCAAAATAGACAAAAAGCCAGCTTACACTGGGGGAGACCCCGACACAATTGCCTAACTAGCTTTTCATCTGCTCCTCTTTCTTTCTCTGTTGGTCTAATTACCACGTCCGGCTTATTGTCCTCCTGATGACTGTAATTAATCAAGTTCTGCTGCCTAATCTCTGAATCTCATCATCCTTACAGTACACCAGGGCCGGCCACACCGGATGGTATCCTGATGTAAGCTGTTTTGGGGAGTGCAATTGTGTGCATGTCTGCAACTTTGCATGCAACAGCAAATTGCACGGTCTCACCCTGCTGGTTGTTTTCTTTTCTTTCTTTTTTTTTGATGGCACTGTTTATCCTCTGCATACAGGTCAGTAATTGTTACTCATCTTCTCCTCCTCCTTAGAGCAGTAGGTGGATGTTTGCAGACAGGAGTCTAGCTATTTATCTTCCAGGAGGGTTTATTTAGCATGAAAGTATTCTCCCTAACTAAGGCCTCCTTGGTTCCTGTCTACACAGCGAGAGAGAGAGGGAGACTCCTACTGTCACAGCCTTGTCCTCTCTTGAGCTTTAGATGGCTTACCAGGTCCTTAATCTGTCCTTTGAGTGACATCACCCTCGGCCAGCACGCTCCACTTATTCCTTACAGGACAGCAGGCGAGAGGGGGGGAGGGAAAGCATTAGGTGGTGTCCACTGGTTTGTTAGGAAAGGTGAATTAGCTCAGCAGCAAAGCTTTGGAGAGTAAGTAAGAGTGAGGTGGGATCCTGCTTGCACACTTTGTCTGGGCTATGGCAGAGGGCACAGCGGAGGGAGACACTCACATGGAGGAGCTGCTGGATCACGGTCTAGGCATGGAGGAGACAGCCCACGGCCTCCTGAGGAGGCCCTCATTGAAGGAGAGCTACCACAGCGACTCCTTGCTGGCACCAGACACTGACTTCATGACAGGTATACAGCCACACCAGCTTGCTCTTTCACGTACATCACTTCCACGCAGTTAGTTTTGGTCTGACGTCTGCTTGCACACAGATGCATGGAGGAGGACGCTGAGCCCAAAGTAAATGAGCAGGAGCCTTTAAACATGTCGTGTGATTGTGGTTTCTTGTCACAGTGGTCACGATCATAAAAAGTCATCATAATGATTTTTATGTGATAGCTACAGAAAATTAAAAGAATGAAAATAGAATCAATACTATCTATCTATAACGTTCTATAACTAAGAGCGTGGAGGTGATGATCGTTTGTAACCAAGGCTGTATAAAAGTATGTGAAAGAACAATTAGCCATTTTCACTTTTATTACTGTGCATTCCTCGTACACAGTGGCAGAGATGTGTGTTGGATGCAACGCGTAATGCATTACACACAGTTCTCACGACACAGGCCACTTCATTAGTTACAGCTGTGAAATCTTCTCCAATTTCCTCTGCGACAAGTTTGACTTTTTAACATTTTACTCCTTAAAAACTCGAAGCTAAACCAACATTAAAGATAAAAGAACAGTTAGTTTTTTGATGTAAAAAAAAAACGGACAAAAAAACGCAGCGGTCGTGCACAACTGTTGTTTTGCATTGCACAGAATTTGGCAGGTGGACCTAAGGTAAAGGGTCTGTGTGCCGTATCAATACATCTTACAATGAAGAAAAGAGAACTTATGCATGTATGATTTCCAATATGACAGATTTGTTCAAGTCAGTTTGTTATTTGTGTCCAGAAAAAAATAATAATAAAACAAATCTGAGCTGGAAACTTTGTTTGAAGAAGAATGTGACTCAACAGGTGTGTCTGAGAGAACTTTTTAAGAACCTGATCTCTCTCTCTCTCTCTCTCTCTCTCTCTTCAGGCATAAATTATTGTTCCTATGATTGCTTTTAATGACAAATTTTGTTTTTGTTCTGTTTCTTTCACATTCTCATAAATACACTGGCTAAAAAAACCAAACAAACAAACAAAAAAAGATCTTCCCAGGCTGTTAGATTGCTGTCTCTGGACTCTATTGGCTGTCAAACAAGATAAAGCCAAACACTAATCCTAAATATCTCTCTTACTTCTCCCATGTGACATAGTCATAGTCAAGCTGTGGGTGTTGTGGGATGTGTCTTATCTGAGAAGATTTGGGGAAATGCCCTGTCCTTGCTGGGATATTAGCATCAGTGGACTAACATGTGAGGGACTGCGTGCGCACACGTGGCCTGTGTGTGTGTCAGGTTGCCGACTGCTGATACGAGCAGACAGATGCCGTTCCTCAATTCAAGAGGCGCCAGCTGCAAACCGAGATTAAAACGCTCCATTGGCTCTCCGTGCTGCAGTTAAAGCTCAGCCTATTTTCATTTTGCTTAAATGTATTATAAGTGTGTGAAGTCTGGAAGCCTTCACTGCGATAACTTGGCAGCGCATGCATGTGAATGTGTTTGAAAAAAAAAGCAGATATACTTAATGCATGTGGCTGCATGTGTGTTTACATTTGCGTGAGCAGCGCTGAGGGTGCCTGCCTGTTCTTTGTAGGGCCGAGTTAGTGCAGAGACTGAGCTCTGGGCTGCTAATTCCATTTTACAGCACTGGGATTATGTGCTATTCTAATCTCAGTCCCATATGGGCTGTGTGGAGGTAGCACGAGGATGATGTCATGGTCAGGACAGGAGGAGAAACAGAAGATCACATGCCTACACAAAAATCACAACTCTCCATGAGAGGCAGATTACTGCCTGAATGATTACACTGAAAATCGTCATCCTCGCCAGGTCACTCGATTCTCAAAGGAACTACGGCAACAAGTGAGAGTTAAAAAATAGTTTGAGTTTATGCACTTCACAGACACTAAATTCTGAAACCTTGAAAGCATTCAAACAACAGTGTAAGTTCCAAACCTGTCCACTTGACTGGAGTTTAACCTGCATATTATAAAATAATGGTCAGTGCAGTTGAAATTATTATTATTATTATTATTATTATTGTTTTTATTGTTATTTCCATCTGATTATGTTTATTTTTAAATTTCATAAGCCGAGCAATGTTGCCTTGCTTGTCCTGAACGTCGCTGCTCGTGACTGACAAGTCACAATGATATCAGTGTCCTCGGATTCCTGCTTGGATTCACTTTTGGCTCTTCACACATGGTTTTAAAAGATCAAGATTATGGTGATGGTCAAAATGTCCAACTTGAGTCATCAAGAAGAAAAGTCTACAAACCAGTAGGAGACACCACAGTGGTTATATCCATATTTTATATACAAATGGCAGCTGTTACATTCATGAGTACAACATTTAGCCCCAAGCTATTTATTTATTTATTAGTTATTACCTTTTTATCCACCAGTTCTTATCGCTAACTTTTGAAAACTTTATAGCATTACTTTAGTTTTTCTGCCTTTTATCCATTTTAGGTATTCTTAACTCTGTTTGTTATACTCTTGCCCCCTTTTAAGCTATTCTTTAGCTATTTTACACTTTTAACCTTTTTTTTTTTTTTTTTTTTTTTTTTTTTTTTTTTTTTTTTTTTTTTTTTTTTTTTTTTTTTTTTTTTTTTTTTTTTTTTTTTTTTTTTTTTTTTTTTTTTTTTTTTTTTTTTTTTTAGCTTTTCTTAGCTACTCTTTAGCTATTTTATACTTTTAGCCTTTTTTTTTTTTTTTTTTTTTTTTTTTTTTTTTTTTTTTGTTTTTTTTTTTTTTTTGCTTTTCTTTTTTTTTTTTTTCTTTTTTTTTCTTTTTTTTTTTTTTTTTTTTTTTTAGCTTTTCTTAGCTACTCTTTAGCTATTTTATACTTTTAGCCTTTTTTTTAATTTTAGCTTTTCTTAGCTACTCTTTAGCTATTTTATACTTTTAGCCTT
>VUQG01013130.1:2126-13451 GCA_015106755.1 Etia nguti
AGAC
The DNA here is from genome assembly GCA_015106755.1 of Etia nguti. NCBI lineage: Eukaryota > Metazoa > Chordata > Actinopteri > Cichliformes > Cichlidae > Etia > Etia nguti. Next base: position 2,131 of record VUQG01013130.1, read on the forward strand.
CAAAGTAGCCCGCCTGCGGGGTGTCCACGCCGTCCCCGATCCAGTACGGCTGAATGAAGCACACCACGTTGACGATGGCGAAGAGGATGGTGAAGATGGCCCACAGGACGCCGATGGCGCGGGAGTTGCGCACGTAGTTGGTCTGGTAGATCTTGGCAGCCTCGGATGCGGGGAGCATGGTGGTGGTCGTGCTGGGGGCCCCGGGGACCATAATGTGATGGTGGTCTGCGCGGTCCTCAGGATCTATCAACCTGCTCAGCAAACTAACATCTTCCTCATCTGACCACAATATCCCGCACAACTTCTCCCTGTCGCTGCTCGCGGATTTTTTTTCTCTTCCTGTCTGTTCAGTCACAGTTATCACAGCATCACTGCGCTCTCATCCGTGGCAAGGTCGGGGTTTGATTTCTTCTTGCTTTTAACTCATTAGTCGGCAGAATCAAGACGTGCGCTCCAGGGAGAAAAAAAGACGAGCTCTGGGAATCCAAAATTCAGGAGATTTCTGCCATATTTGCCTTCATGTGTAGGTTATTTAAAAATGTCTTTGCCTGAATCGCATCCGCTGTTCCGATAAACCGTCTCAGCTGTGTGCACGGCTCTCCCTGAAATGGTCAGCCCGTTCTCGACGCCGACAGACCGACAGCACAGCTGAGCTCCTATTGAATTAGAGTTGGAGGATAGCCTAGGATATTACAGGGCCAACCCACATCCCTTAATCCCACTCTGACGTACAGTCACCCGCGAAATCTTAAACAGACACTGATATTTTTTTTTCTTTTAGATGGAAGCGATTTTTACCCCTGATCACTGCGACAATAATTGTATGGAAATTAGTGCATATAAACGCATCTGCTATTCAAATATTGATAATTAAATGCCAAGATGCAGGGTCTTTTCTCTAATGTTCTACCTAGGTCCTAGACTGTGTACATTCTTTAAACTGTAGCCCATTTTCTAGTCTGTGATATTAAGCTTTAAGGGCAGAAAGACTAGATTAGCAGGCTACAACAACGATTTATTATATGTATTTCTTGCAACTATCAAAAATAAATAAATAACAAGAACAATAATAATGATAATCTCACACTAAGAACGAAACGTGCAGAATATTACTTCTTTTTCATCATTACTTTGCTATAAAATATTATGTTACAATATTACATTAAGCATTAAATTGATATATAAAAATATTTTTTAGTATTCCATATGGATGGATGAGTGGATAAGAATGTGGCTGAAGATTATGTATCTGAGTGAGTGATTAGTTAGTGAGAAAGAAATAGCATAAAAACAAAGCATCAAACTGACATAATATATACTTTTAATATTATGATGCGGCTATACTGTCTTTTTATATTTCTGTTTTGGTTTTGTTAGTGTACTTCCAGAGACTAAATCGTGCAATGTACCAGATTACTTCAGATATTACCCATAGATTACTAGAATGTATGTTTATAAGTGTGTGAAAGCACAATTAAATATGTAGCAGTATGTAAGACTTGCTTTGATCTACGTTTATTGTGAAATATCGCTAATATTTACTTTGAATCCGCCGTGAATTTATAATGTGCTTGTTTCAGTCGCAAAACTACATTACCCAGAATTCGCGTCTCACTTTTGATTGGCTGCTACTGAACGACAGCATGTGACGCAATCTGAAGGCGCGCGCGAAACTCCAGCAAGTGGTCTTGACTGAGTTTGAAGTGTTTCGGACTTTAACTGACGATTTCTTCGCATTTTAAGTCTTAAAGACATCTTATTTACCGGTATGAACGTTTCCTCAGCACCCTATGGGTTTTTTTTTTACATCACATAACTTCTGACGATATTACTCCTTTGACTCATTTTTTGTCTGAACAACGGAGTTCATTCGTCGTCTGGTTGGAGTTGTACGAGCTGAAGCTACCGTCAGTCAGCTTGTTTTTAGCCGCACTCTGCTGAGCTCACCTTTAAACTTGAACGGTGTGGTGCTAGCATGACAGCGCTGTTGCAGCACCCGGGATACGATGAGGAGAGGCTGAAGGGGGTGGCAGAGAAGCTGCCCTGCAGAGAGGTCCAGGCTGGGATGTTGCTGTCGCTGATGGGGCAGGTAAGAAGTCTCCACTCATCTCCGTTTAATGTTTTAAAGTATATACCACATTAAAAGACGCATATACACATGCTAAATCAACTTTTAACGTCCTAAAAACTCAGTGTTTTATGAATACGCAGTTGTGTTTGATTTAAAAAGTTTTATCACTGATATATGATGCATTAAAGACACAATTTTCACTCTTTTACTATTTTCTTGTATTATTATTATTATTATTATTATATTTTTTTGTTTGTAGAAAAAAGTATAGAAAAAATAAAAGTCCTTTTCCTAAACCCTAAATCTCAATATCTCAATAGCTCAATGTCATATTCTTATTTCTAGAGTTACGTTTTGCATTATTTCTGTTATCCAGTGTAATTTAGTAAATACATTAAGCATTAAATTGATTACTGATTACTGACAGTAACACTGGATTTAATCATATCAGAGCTTGGCTGTTATTACTTTGCAATGTGCTGATGAAAGCTGATAGAAGGTTTAAGTGGATAATGGTCTTGATTGAGTGAGACAGTTCTACTGAGTGTAAAGATGCTGAATTTTGTTCTTCCAGCCGCACCAGTACAGCTACCCTTCAGTCTTCATTTACGGTCATCGAGCCTCAGGGAAGAGCCACGTGATGCACGTTTTGATGAAGGAGCTGGAGGTGACAGAGATATCTGCTATTTAGTGAACGTTCTGAATAATGTTCTTATGTGTGCATGCTACAGGGTCCTGTATTTAAAACCATAAAATAAAAACCAATTTCACAATTATAATTCCCCTTCTAATTCCCCTCCTACACGGCAGGTAAAAGTGTGATAAAGGACAGACGGCTGAATATGGTTGCACTGGCAGTTACTTGACGTAGAAAAATTTGACTCACGGACTCCTTTAAGCTTTTATAACTTTAATCAAAAGCTGACACTTGCGTTATTAAGAACTTTTTCTTTATTCAATCACTTAAAGAGTCCTTGGAAATATTTAGTTTTACTGAAAGTACAAAATCACACAAGAACACAAATCTTTCTTTGAATAGTTTGAATGTGTGTAAGGTGCATCTTTCCCTTTTTGACTTAAAATCACTGGGGAAAAAAACTTAAGAAGAAAAGCAACCATTTTACTGCTAGAATTCTTGTATAAATTAAATTTAAAGATCAAAGACATCCAGATGTTTTTCTCTCTTTGCACACATACTTTATGCCAATGGACTCAGTATAGATAGGTAATGGCTACCAAAAAAGTCTCTTTCTTAGAAAGCAGCTATTTCTTTTTTTTGTTTTTTAAATATAAGCTTTATTTTTACAGATAGTCCCATTGAGACTTGGTGTCTCGTTTACAAGAGAGGCCCGTTTCATCTGCAGTGAGTTCTACTGTAATTTTGTGCAGAGCCTGATGTTAAACATTTAAAGGAAACAACCTGAACTTTGGTGCATCCCAGCATGCTATCGTGTGCCATCGGGGATGTCCATATCACAGCAAAATAAATGGGGGGCAAAGCGTCGGTTACACTGGTTCAGACCTTGAATTCCAAGAAACCCTCACCACCTTCAAGGAGATATCTGGCAAATGTAAAACTCATAGCATACTTTGTTTTACAGTTTAATGATACTCCATTAATGATCATACCTTGCATAGCCACAAAAATGTGACAACCTGAAAGTCTTCTTTTTTTTAAATTAAAATACGGAGAATTTATAACCTTCTTATGACGATTTTTTCTTAAATCACTTGTTCCTGATCTTTCGTTCCTGCAGTTTCTGAATAATGCTTTACTCCCATCGGGTGGTTTCTCAGAATGTGGAAATTAAATTGCCAACTAGGGCTGCAGCTGGTAATGCAGATTAATCCCTGATTATGATTATGTTTATTATAGATGAATCCACTGATTCATTTAATGATTAAACAATGAGTCATTTAGTTATAAAGTCCTGGGAAAAACAAGGAGTGACCTCTTAAGTTGGACCTCAAGATATTCAAAGTTATGTCTCTAATGAACCCACTGTTTATTTAACTTGTCATTGCTTTTAATAGGTAACACAAAATTATGTAATTTGTGCATATTTAGGGTCCAGTGCAGTCAGAAGATTGAGTCAACACAGTGTGAAGATGTGTATCACCTCCACAGACATCAGACTGATTCTCTTTCATGCTTTCTCCTCCTCCTCCTCTCTGCAGCTTCCTCATGCCACAGTGAGCTGCGTCGAGTGTGTTTCTATTGCATTGCTGTTTGAACAAGTCCTGCTGTCCTTCTTTGGCTGCGATGCTGCCTCTCTTCTCCCCCGCAGTCCCTCCCTGTCTGACTTTGTCCGCGTCTACAGACAGCAGTGCTCCCAGTCTCCTGCAAAACAGACGCGATACATTGTGAGTGCCGTGCACTTTACACAAAACCACTCCTCACTTGGCACACGAGATTATCCCTAATCCCATGGCATGTCAGATTATTTATTCCTTGCATGTATCACCTGAATGTTTGTGTGATGATATGATTAGTAGTGATAACAAGTGCAAATAGATGCTAAACAAAGCTGCAGATGCATCAGCCTGGAGAAAACAAGTGTAATTTTCAGCCAGAACAGGAGTGGGTTTAATCAGTAATGCTCTCTTGATAAGACACCCATTCACTGCCTGTATTATAAATGCTATAAAATGAGATCAAATTAACATCAACTGTGTATTTTGTAGGTAATGGTGAAAGCCGAGCTTCTGAGAGATACTGATGCCAGTCTCCTCTCTGCTCTCCTGCGTCTTCAGGAGCTGGTGAGAAAGTGCTGCATGCTCTTTGTGTTATCTATAAAGTGAGTTGCTTTATTGTTGTTGCTCTGTGCAGATGATGAAGAGGGGACTGGAGGAGCCTCATTTGTAATGGATGACCTTGAGCTGAGTGTGTGGTGCTTTTTAATGCTATTAAGGAAGGAAGGATGGCAACCACTCACAGCATTTTAATTAAAAACACCAAAAGTAAAAAGACTTATGTGATTATTTGTGTTTCATCCCAATGAAAGCTAAGTGCTTAACGGCAGATTGTGAGCATTAAGAGGAACCTGTCTTTTTAATGGCTTGCCGCTTCAGTGCTGCCACACGGGATTTTGAAGTGATAATTAGGATGCAGATTTACACTTACGTGGAGGACGGGAGGATGATGAGGAGTTGTTTCATCTCTAAACTTCGGAAAAAAATTTAATAAAACATTAACATGAAGGACATAAAATGTATGTGTGTTACTGATATGCAGAAAATAAACTGGCTTAACTTTTCCTATGTTTACTACAGTAAAAAAAAAAAAAAGGGGACTGGTGCAGTTTTCCAGTTTCTGTCTATCATCCATACATCCATTTTCTTAACTACTTAACCAGTTAAGGGTCACAGAGTGGCTGGAGCGCATCCCATTTTTCAAAGGGAGGGAGGCAGGTTATAACTTGGGAAGGTTAGCAGCCCATCACAGGGCTAAAAGACAAACAGAAGGAAGCTGAAGTACCCAGACCAAAAGCCACTACCATGCCAAACCCCGATAAACGTTCAAGAAGTGCTTCAACTCTAGATTAATGGACTTGTGTCTAAACACATAGTACCGGTAGTTATTGCGATTAAGGCTATTTCTTGCATTAGGTAACAGTGGTGGTCACAGTGGACATATTTTATTGATGTTCACAGATCACTTTTATCTCTACACATTATATATGCACTTTTCAATGATGCAGCAAACTTTTAGCATTAATAGCAAGTCATGTTGTGACCTCTTGGTTATAGGCCTCTGCAATATTATAGGCACTGTGTGTGTTTAAATTAAGTATGCATAACTGCAGGTGGTGTTTGTACATATGATATGCACATGTGTGCTTACAAATTGACTTTAATAATAAATCTTAGGCCTTAAAGTCAATCTAGATAAACAAATAAAATGAACTGCAGGAGAAATCCTGCATACAATGAGGAAACCCACGCAGTCATAGGGAGGTTTGAAGAAGCTTGAAGGAACAGCCCTAACCACACTACCACTGTGCTGTCTTTCTAACATATCCTCTGTAATCCTACCTCTGTCGCACCCTGATGGAGATGGGATTTCTTATATACTGATGATTTAGTTATGATATAGGAGGGGGCATATTAATTATGATATAGGAGGAGACATCTCCTAGGTGAGGTGTTTATGACATGGCCTACTGGAGATGACCCTCGGGTAGACTCAGGACACCCTCGGCGGACTTTCAGAAGTTTCAGATGTACCTTTAGAAGAGCTGGAGGTAGTGGCTAGGTAGAGGGAGGTCTGGTATCTCTGCTTAGACTGTTGCTCCTAAGACCCACAACTGGATAAACAGCAGAAAATGGATGGATGTTTTCAGAGAAAAGCATCTGAACTGTTGTGTATGCCATTCGTAGGTGCAGTACTTCTTCCTGTATTGTGGCTGTTTTAGCTTTAAAGTGAATTATTTATTTTAATTCTTTCCCATATATTTAGAGACTCAAATTAAGAAAATCCTTTATTACATGCTTATAAAATATCGTTCTCTTTAAGAAACAGCCAGAACTATATTCAATTTCACATCACGTGAGAAAAAAACCTACAAAATTTTCACATTTGAAAAGCTGAAACCTGGGAGTGTTTGTCGTTTCTGCTTAATCAAAAATGCTTTCATTTGTTTTGTTTAGTCAACATGTCCAGTAAGAACTAAATCAAGCAAACAAAGCTAAACATCTAAATATCTAAAACACATGAATTAACTGAGGAAAGGGGGCTGTAACTGTGAAGTTCTCAGAGTCTTCATCTCTCTGAGCTCCCTCATCATAACTACATACATCTGTTCTTCAGGTTGAGGACAACGTTACCGTCATCTTGCTCAGTGAAATCACCTGGGACAAGTTCAGACCGAACACAGGCTGCTTTGAGCCGCTTCTGCTGCATTTCCCTGACTACAGTAAAAGTATATAATCATTCTCACACAATCTACGCCAGCCAGTGTCACGAGTAACTCGCAACACGCTGCATATTTGATGACGCACGGTCGGCATATGCAGCGTGAGATGTGACATTTGTACCTGTGATACTGTTCTCACACTCCAGGCAGCGACTTTGGGAAAAATGTTGCATTATTAAGACACACTGTATAAATTCAGCGCTTGGAGTGTGAATGAATCATTTTACTTTGTATTGTGAGACTTGGCTGTATTTTGGAGAAGCTTTATTTCTTGTTCCTTAAACTGTGTGTAGCTGAGCTGCAACAGATTTTGTCCCAGAACGGGCATCCTTCATATTCAGCTGGGTTTTACTCCGCGTACATCAACATCCTGCTGGGAGTCTTCTACTCTGTCTGTCGAGACCTCAGAGAGCTGCGACACCTGGTCAGAAACACACGTTAACAAGTTGTTGCATTGATTGTTTTTAATTCTTCCATCTTTGATTTCTCAATTTCTTTTGTTCTTTTCTACTAGGCTGCCCTGAACTTTTCAAAGTTCTGTGAGCCTTTGGCAGAAGGGAAAGGTAAATGTGAGGTCTTTTCATTCATCTGAAAAGAACACACACTAAAACACACACTACCTGTATAAAGTTGTCATGGAAACTGCAATTGCAGATGTTGGCAGAATACTTACACATCCAGCAGACACCGAGGATCATTAGATTTTAGTTGTAGATGTGTTTGTGTAAACTTGGCAGCTGTGAAGTCAGATTTCTACATAAAAGTTATTGATTTTTAGTTCAGTGTTGATATAACTTACATAGTACCTAACTGATAGCAGAAAATCTTAGTTTCAAGGCTCATAATGTTCAGTTTTTGGACAATTTCATAGAAATGTGTCAATTCAGTTACATGTAGCAGCACAGAGGTCTTCATAATTATGTTGTTCTGAGCTGTTTTGCATGAAAAACCAGCTAAAAAAAACTTTCGTGCTCTGAAACTGACATTTACAGTGGCCAGAAAGACCTAATGCTACCAATCATTGCTTCTGTGACAACTTGCAGTCAGATGCCATCTTGAGAGAGACTTTGGGGCCTCAAGATAAATTGGCCCAAATCTCAAATCTGTTGCCAAGCTTTTTCCGTCTGTGGAGACAGAAACTCATTGTACAGAAATCCAAACTACTTACACTCAGAGTCCAGCCAAAACCTCATACAGCTGCTGCAGGATGGTGATTTAACTACAGAATGACAAAGGCGCTGAGCAATCTTGCTTTAATATAGGAATATAACCTGAATACAATCAGTTGGCAGCTAAGTTGTTTTCTATTGAGATTAGCCTCCTATTGCTAAGAGACGCATCACAGGCAAGTTGCGCTCATCGGGGTAGATAGAGTCAAATTTCAATGTGTTGGCAGTCTGTCTACATATTAAATTAAAAGGCAGTTATTTACAACCCTTTGGCAATATGTCTGAGAGTGATTACAGACAGTCCAGTCCAGATCACCTTGCAGTCTAAAAGTGGTCAACCAGAGCCTGACATTGCTGCATGCTCATCTTCTGGTCAATCAGTTGGTCACTGCAACTATTTCCAATTGGTCGCCGGATGTGAAAAGTTCAATGTGATCACCTGGCAACCACTGATTCTTGATAGTCGCAAGTAGTTTACTGTCCTATTTTAACTCTAGTGTGTCTTTATCTCTGGAAATAAAATGGTTAAAAAATAGAAATTACTTCCCAATATAATGTGAAACCATGACTTTGGATACCTGGATGTCCACCTCTAACCAACCAAAATCATCTATTCAGATGATGTAAACCCTCAGACCAAACAATGATGCCTTAAAAATAAAAATAATAGAGCAAAGCTGTTGTATTGATCTGGACTGCCTTCACTTGAACAGTTGTACCCAGTAAAGAGGCCACTGAGTGTATATTTCCTGAGTGGATGTTATGAGCGATGTTGTGAAGACTCCCCTTTGTGCCATAACTGTCTTTGTCTTTTTGTTTATTTTCTTTGATGCCATAATGGTAATTTTCAAGCTACTTCATGTTGTCTTCAACAAGCTTCAAAGACAAAAACAAGAAGCCCACGCTGGTCAATCACAGTCCCTGCTTTTAAACCCCGTGGGGTAGCTCCACATTTTTGATATACTGTAGCTTCAGAGGCTCCTCATATTTCAGACACTAAAATGAATCTGAAGTTTAGAAATCCTATCTTGTCTCTGTTTTCGTCTGTTGTGAAAACAGTATGTGGATGTTTGTCCGTTTGATGCTTTGGCTTCTTTCTGGTCGCCCGCTGTGGTTGGAAATGAGTGTTATGAGAGTAGAGTTTGGAGGCTGTCAGCACATAAAAAAATACCCCAAAAGCTCGCAGGAAATCTGTGAAATAGCTGAGCTGAGTGTTCATTCTCAGCTGGTTAAAATATTGATCTGTGCTGCTTTAATTACTTTGTTTCTACAAATGTTTTTGAGGTTTTCCTGCTGTTTTTCCGTCAGTTTCTGATGGTGTTTGTAATTATGCTATGTGTTTAGTGAAAGAGACTGACACCCACAAGCTGTGGAAACACATTGAGCCACATTTGAAAAAAGCCATGCAGACGGTTTACCTTCGAGAGGTGTCCAGGTCTGAATTTTTTGCATTATTTTGCTATGCGCTGCTTTTCAGACTGATTATTAATGGGGTTTTTTAGCCTCATGATCCATGTGTATCCTCTGTCCTCTCCTCAGTCTGCAGTGGGAGCAAATGCAGCAAATGGAGGAGAAGGAGGCCGGAGCCTTGCGAGGTATTTGCATGCACTGAGCTCTACTGATGTCGATTACAGAGCAGATGTCAAACTGTGAAACACTGGCCACTTACGCTCAAATTCTTTTCTTCTATGCAAGAAAGCAGAATTTTAGTGCAGGAAAGAATATGATGACGTGGACTTATTGCATTTATTTTGTCTTCTGAAAGGTTTATCAGCTCACACTCATGTTGAATTGCCTTATTACTCCAAGTTCCTGTTGATTGCTGCCTATCTGGCTTCCTACAACCCTGCACGCACAGATAAACGCTTCTTTTTAAAGGTAAAGGAATATAATAATAATAATGATAATAATGCTTTTTTTAAAATGTTCAGTCATATATAAACTGTAATGCGAAAGTTTCTTATAATGAGGTCAGCACAAGTACAAAAATTGCTGTGAGTCAAATTTTTCTTTATTCTTGGCTGTGTGATGTTAGTGAGAATGAATATCGCAAATATGCTCATCTTTGGGGGAAAAATACTTTTATTAAGCTTTTTCGGGGGGGATTTTTTGTTTTCTTAACCTTCTCATCTAAGTCATGGTTTTGTGAATGAATTAAATTAATCACATCATCTGTTTCTGCTCAACAGCACCATGGTAAAATAAGAAAAACAAACTTCTTGAAGAAAAATGAAAAGGTGATTATTCTGACATAACTCTTACATCTTCATTGATTTCATTTGGAAACATTTAACACAATGTTTATATCGATCTGTTTCTCTTCTAGACGAGTAATCACCTTCTGGGTCCAAAGCCCTTCCCTCTGGACCGCTTGCTCGCCATTTTTTACAGTGTGGTGGACAGCAGAGTCGCCCCGACAGCAAGCATCTTCTCACAGGTCAGTCTGGTTTAAAGCAGTCGAGAGTCGCTGGTAATTCAGACCCCTAAAAGGATTGGCAGCTGTCTTGAATCTTTAACAATCGTGGATAATATTTCTCAATGATGGATTTTGGACTTTTTGGAAATGGCCTTAAAACCGTTCCCAGATTGATGGGCAGCCACTGTTGCTTTTTTAACTCTTTCCTGATAAAGATGACATTTGACAACAACGTCAGTAGGTATGCAAGCGGGACAGAGTTGACGTTTTTCCTCCTTGGCACTGTGCTGACACACCTGAATGCTTGAGACCTGAAGGCTGCCAAAACTTCTGCTTTTGTGGAGGTGCCCACATTTACTGAGCACATTCGATTAGCAGCTGGCTGCTACTTACCCTCTTAATTCCTATTCCTGGCTTAATTTTTGTTAAACAAATAATGGCACTAATATGTCATGTGCTGTTGTTCATCTGTTGTTTTGTTTAAATGACTCCACAATGTGGTATGGAACAAATAATTTATTTGAATTTGAATTGAAAGAGGGTATGCTTTCTTTTCCACGGAACTGTGTGTGCGCAAAGATAACTTATCCAAAAATAATTAATTTCCTAAGAGATCTGATAACATGTCTCTGCTTGACTTGTTTTAAAACCACCATGTTGTTATGTCAGAGCTCTGCAATAGTCTGTTTCCCCTCATTTAGTCCTGAAGTGTAGTTTTTTTTTTTTTTTTTTTTTTTAAATCTTCAGTT
>VUQG01013131.1:7758-19361 GCA_015106755.1 Etia nguti
TAGTGTATGTGTGAGAATGACAAGGAAGGGGGAAAGCAGTGAGTCAGAGATTTTGCATACATATTTATGCATGGTTTTGGATTACCAACCACACATGCAGATCTGCATATAAGGATGAATAACTGTTTGTGACATTACTCAGCACATAACATTTGTCACAGGAGACCTCTTTATTGGTGCCGCAAATGTAAACAAATGGTAACCAGTCACAGCACAAGCTTAAGGTAAAATATTCTAGCCACAGTTATTTTTTACAGAAGCACAATATTTAGAAAATAAATAATTCTAAATTATTACACTATAAAAAAAAGAAGAAGAAGGAAATTATCACATTATTGTGAAAATCCTCTATCCAAAGTCCAAAAATGACTGAATGGGACTTCATGAGACGAGTTAAAGATTGGGGTTGTTTTGACAATGTTCCCATTACGTCAAGTCAGTCCTTTTTTTAGACACTGACTAAAGCTCTTGCTGGAGATTTGAATAAGCAGAGTGGTAAAACTGAGAGAAAACATGGATTGAAACAGAATTCACAGAGACGGCATGATTTATTAAACACGGCGAGGTTAAATTTTGATTTGTTGACATCTTTGCTTTAATTTCCACAAGGATCAGAAAGAATTGGACTTGTGTAATTGATGCAAACACATTACAAGACAGTTCACTGCGCATGACTGGCATGCTTAGTACATAGCAAAGTGGGACATATGTTATGTAGCTGGATCTTGACATGTTGTAATGCATGCTGTAGGCAAGAACTTTGTCGTTTAGGGTATTGGGTGGGCTTCCATCTATGCATGAATCTTCATGTACAATTGGGGAACGTGTCTTGTGTGCTCTAACCTACTGTTCTTTTGGAGCTGTAAATTACAACAACAAAAAAAACTGCCCTGAATTCAGCTGAATAGACATTCTGCAATTGTCTTGAGAATAAATTCAATTTTATCTAGAAATCATTATTCGATGTAATGTGATTATTTTTCAGACCACACCCATTCCTGAAAAAAGTTTATACAGTTTTATATTTAGATATATATATTTTTTTTTTTTGACTAAATCAGACATTTAAACAGGTGCAAAATGTTCTAAGGGCCTTTTTGTTACTTCCTGCTGCAATAGGCAGCTCAGGATCATGTGTTGTTGTGGAACACACACACACACACAGGCAGATAGAAAGACTTAAAAGATTAAAACAATACCACATCAGCAGATGACTCTGCATTTTTACACGGTTCCCCTTGAGTTTTAAAACAGATTTTACCATTTTGCTCGAGCTCTTGTGTCTCTGAATCAGATTCTATTTTGATGTTTGTTCTTTATAATCCACGTTAGTCTCTTAGAACCTCTGGTTGCTTCCAAATGTTATAACCATTAGTTTGTTTTCCAAGGTGACTGGACCTTTTCAGCCCTCAGCTTTGGAACTCTGCCCGAGCAACTCGGCTCGCCAACTCTGCAGGGTCTTTTAAATCACTTCTTAAAGATCACTTTATTGACTTGCTTTTTATTTGACTAAGTCTGCATTCCTCTTTTTCTGTTCTTACCTGTTTGTGCTACAGTCCTCCCATCATTTAATTCATTTAGTTATTTTGTGTGTGCCTTGTTGATTCTGTTAACCCTGTGAGATCTATATCATTTTCATCTATGACAAAAAAATTTGTCATAATGTTGTATCGTGATTGTCAGGATAGCTTTAGGGTTAGGGGTCCTTACACCTCAGCGGGCTCATGAAAACTGGAAAAAAAAATCTAAATTCTGGTGCCTCTTCAATAACTAATTATGCTCTGGTAGATTTGAGGCTTAAAATGGAAAAAATGAGCCCCAACATGGCATGTAGAAGTCTAGGCACTATTCATGATATTTTTGCCTAATTAAAAAAGCAAGAGTGTGACATCAGCAAGTTATTCCCCAAGACACCCTGGCAGAGGAAAATCCTTGTGGTGATGTTGTGTTTGTGTCTGTTTACTTCATTTATTCAACTACATATTTTATGGTCTTACTTTCTTTTCATTTCTCTAAAATGGAGAAAAATAGGGGCATTTTTGTTATAAAAAAGACAAATGTTTTTGAGTAAAAATCACTGAAGGTATTATGAGTTTTGACAACATTGAGTTTAAGACTGTAGGTCAGAAAAGGTTCTCATACAGCAACACCTGTATTTGCAATGAAAATGCACTGATAAACACAATATATGCCCAACCTTCCCCATGTAGCAGAAAGATAAAAGTGGTGATGAACATTGTGAATATTACACTTGCAGCATCAACCAGGTGACCCACTCATGTTTCTGACCCATTGCCAATTAATCTCATCTTTTTAGCACCACTTAATTTTCCAGCCTTTTGTTTCCCCTGTAACAACTGTTTTGTGACGTGTTGCTGCCTTTCAAATTTAAAATGAGCCTAATATTTTCATGAAAGATTAAAATGTTTCTCAATTTAAACATTTTATATATTTTCTGTGTTATATTGTAAATAAAATATGTGTTTCGGAGATTTTCAAATGACTGCGTTCTGTTTTTACGCAGCACCCAATGTTTTTGGAACTGGGTTTATATATGTTTACCTGATGACTCCTGTAGCCAAAATTGAGTTGCAACGTTAGTCCCTGTCATCTGCTGTGTAAAACAGCTTTGTTTAACTGAATGTCAAACAACCGTATTTGCACTGTAGAGAGTAAACAGCTCAGCATCCCGCCACTATAGCTGAAAAAGAGTCATCGAACTTCACAGTATTTTAGTAAGCCAATAAAAATAATAATAAAATATAACAAAAAACACAAGAACTTGAAAATAGCCTGCCCTCCTCCTGCAGCTCTCTCCTTGTGCTTCTAATCCCTCCATCAGAAAAATAGCTATTGTTTACAATTGCTATATATGTGATAAAATTGAGTCAGTGCTGACTTTTTTGTTCTCATGGGAGTCAAACTATTACTTCTTCAACTACTTTCCTACATACTTGATTTGGTCCAAAGAACTGTTATTGGCCAAAGTCTCCCAATCACAGGCTAGTTTTCCTCAAACCTGAAAACAGATCCTAGAGGACATGAAGGAGTCTAATTCCTTCTTAAACTGCCTCAATCACAATGTGCTAAAAGTCTCTTAGGGATTCTTTCCTTTTTTTCCCCTTTTTTGTACAGTGATGCCAAAAATGATGATGACCACAGCAATTTTATATGTGCGTTCCTTCATTGTCATTACGCATGTGCAAAAGGTAAGAGCTAAACTGATCTTTACTCATATAAACTAACTTGATATTTAAATCCATCTGTGACACAGTAGAACTCTCCTATTCAAAGACGCCGTCAGTTAAATAGGAAAGACTGGCACCAGCTAATTAGCATATCGAAGGATCTACCCAACAGATGGCCTTGGATTATATTCAAGGCTTGGCTCAAGTTAGTGTGATGGAAATGTCTGACACAGGAACTGCCTCTCTGTGTGCTCATCGCTATTAGATACATGTTATAGTCATGAAGACTTACCTCAACTCCATGAAAAGTTTCGTCCTTGAATGAGGAGCTAATGCTTGATTTTTGGTGTATACCAAAACCACAAAAAAGACCACTTTGCTTTGTCTGTAGAAACTTGTGGAAAAACTTTTGAGTTACTTTGCATCTGTGTAATGAATCACTGATATCCTACCCTAATGTCAGCTATGGGTGAGCAAGCACCCAGGAACATTACCAGTCTAAATCCTGTAAAGCCTTAAAGCTGGTGACAGGGCCACCAGTGGGCCAATGGTACAGTAGCTGCTGGAAAATACATTAGCTGATAAGATGGAGTACCTTGTGTAATAGTACTAATAGTACTATCCATTGTTTTGAGACCTGATAGCTAAAGTCACGGTTTAATCGTGCCTGCTCCTGGAGATGAGACTCATGGAGAAAGTGAGTCTATTGTTTTGGGTCTGGATTTTATTAGAATTTAGTACAACTAAAGTTAGATAGTAAGGAAAGTAATATAAAGAAAAAGTTCTGGATGGCATTCCCTCTGTTCAGAGCATTTTAGTTTTTTGTTTTGCCACATTCAAAAACTTTGTTGGAATCAGTCAGAGGTGGTTGGGGTGGAGGCTGGGCATACAAAGCACCTGACTCTTACACCAGGCTGATCAAAGTTTTGTTTAAATGCAAAAGATTTACCACTTAATTTTTTTAGTAGCATAAAATTAAAAATGCCATTGTCCTTATTATTAGAATTCCTTAAGATAAAGTTACAAGTTTGAATACAACATAAATTGTCAGTGAATATATTAGTATCCAGTATCAGTGTGTTTCCCAATTGCACTGAGAGAAAACAGAATCTGGTTACATTTCCTACATTTGCCTTTGTATTGCATTGAATTATAAAATCATCAATTTGGGGATGTTTAATGGCATAACATCTGTGTGAGCGCACAAGCCAAGCCTGGTCTTAACAGTGAAGCTGCAGGGTTTACACGGATCCAAGTCCGTGCAAAAGCAGGTGATCACTGAATGGTGATGCAGTGCTAGCTCATATTAGCAAGTCAGTATAAGTATTTAAAAAAAACTTTGCAGTTACTGTCACTTTCCTCCGCCCCTAACTGGTTGTATTTCAAACATAATAATGTTGAAGTTAAAGCTGCTAAAGACGTATAATTTTTCAATACAGCCATCAGTTTGTGTCTTAAATTTGTGCCTTTTTCCTTGAGCAAGAGTAGTTCATATTTACAAAGCATGGTGTCATACCGCATGAATATGTAATCTAACAGATTCCTACATTTATAATAAGTTTCACTGTGGAGGAAGAGTGTGGAAGTGAAACCGGGAAACAATAAATGTGACCCGACGTATTTTTTACTTGTTGAGTGAATGAAACAGACATGAAACTGACAGAAAGAAGGAAGTCTGATACTTCAGTCTCATTAACATGCACATAAACAAGGGTCTGGTCAGGCCCCAAACATCACCTTGTCTAATGTTGGAAGAGAAATACACAGGCTGATGGAGCTCCTGCATTGAGTATTGATGAGTGTGACTGGATAGGATGACAGCACAAAGTGAAACCGGAGACCCCTCACAGAATGAGGTGGGGAGGGAGGCAGTGGCGGCTCTGGTGGTGTGATTTAGCATTTTAACATTATCACTTAACAAGACAGGCCTGGCACTCGGTCCCAGTGTAGGCCTAAAGCGAGCAGGTGGTAAGGGAAGGAAGGAGGGGAGACAGAGAGGAAGAAAAATTGAGATGTTCAGCAAAGACTTACCCATCCTATTCACAAGAGCACAAGAAAGGAAGACTGATAGACATGGAGGGAAATGGAGGAAGAGGAAAAAGAGAAAAATGGAGGAAGGGTGCATTTCCACTGGAAATTTAATTATGCATGGCAAGGCAGCTGGAGCAAAAGAGCGGAAGAGTGGTGGATGGAGAGGGAAAGAGGAGAGTACCCACCAACGCAGAGGAATGAGGAGGCAGGTTAAGAGCAGGGGGAGTAGGAAGGGTAAAGGAGATAAAATATGAGAAAGTGGTGGCAGGCATGGGGGGTGGAGGTGGTTCTGTCATGCTTAAGGGTGGATGTAGGTGGTGAAAGTTGAAATATACACATGACAGCCCATTGCGTCGACTGAGCGGTAGGTGATTACGCATTCAACAATTATTGTGTTCGGTTACTGAAACGAGCATGTGAAAAAAAAGAAAAAATCAAAATAGGGTGATTAGCATTCATATACAGTATATGTTGTGCAATTACATTATTATATTATCAAGACCAGCAATGCCACAGTGAAGGGGAAACATAAGCTACACTAACGTTTGTCATTCCATGAGTCATTTCATTGAGTTCATACATCTCACTATACTGTATGTATGTGAACCTGTTCTCTAACTCCTCCATCACTCCCTAATCAATCTGGATAAAACTTACTATATACACTATCTAGGCTACCAGAATTATAACATCTATATAGCATTTGGAAATTATTTTTATGACACTCAAATCCTTACAAATTACATATGTAATCAAAACGAATGGTGACATTACGTCTACGTTACTTGTAAGCGAGTATGGTCCCACAAATGTGTCCATCTGCATATGCATTTTCCATTTGAACAGAAAGCCAAGGGTGATTTCACCCAGTCCAGAAGCGCTACCGTGCAGTCCTCCGAAATCCCAACAGCATGTCACTGAACGTGGATGACGTACTCGTTGGTCAAATGTTGACAAGTGGGCCACAATCAATAATTTTCACAAGACGTCAGAGCTACTGGGACATGCACACATCGAGGGCAAAACAGTAGTGTACTCCTTTGCTCTCCAGCCATCCCTTGAACGTCTTCAGGTTTAATGCTGGACAGCTGCTGTGTAGTGGTGTGCGGATCGATATTGAAATATCGATTCTTCCGATACCAGTAATTTATGTTCTAGAATCAATTCTCATATTAAAATATCGATATTTTAGTACTTTGGGGTAAATTTGTAGTTTATCATTAACAGGAACACAGTGGAAAGAAACTATATCATTCGGATCGTCTAAATTGGAAGGAACTACTTCCTCTTCCGCCTTTCATAGTCATATGTGAAATATGGCTGTATAAATGTGCCGCAGCCCCTGGCGTGCGCACTCACAGCAATGGCTGAGCATAAACGGAGTCATGTGTGGACGTATTTTACCTCCACAAACAGCCAAGACACGGTTTGCGAAACATGTGGCAAGACAGTGAGGTGTTGTGGCAACACCACTGACCTGGTCAAACACCTCAGAGTAAATCATATCACAGAATATGACGAGCTTATGTTGAGCCGAACTGAAGAGGAGGAGAGGAGAGGGACAGGTGCCGCTAGGGTGAGACAGACGTCTCTCGCAGAGTCCTTTAGTGCTGCAGGCAGGCAACGTGTTCAAATAGCGCACAACTTAAGTTTTTTTATTTCTATATGATAGTTCTGCATTATTAAGCAATAAGAAGAAGTAGTCTGATGTCCTGTAATCATTATGAAGCTATAATTTGAAATACAATGAAACATTACGTTTTTGTACAAAGTATCGGTATCAGATCAGTATCGTCAATACCACCCTGAATTTTACTTGGTATCGGATCGAAAAGGAAATCAGTAGTATCGCTCATCACTACTGCTGTGCTACCGGATGCACACAATGTTTATTTACAGCTGCCAAAAGATCGTAGAGTATGACATATACATGTGAACGCACCTCTCGTAAACCTGCCTTAAAGTGGACATGAAACACTTCATGTATAAAGGTTAAGTTACACCATTTAGCCATGCTCTCAAAAACTGACATAGATGTAACTCTGTGAACGTCTGTTAAGCTGGATTTAAATATGTGCTTAAAGTAAAAGTTTTTAAAAGAGGTTTAGCACCAGTGCAGAGCATGACAGCATCAGGTTGGCTAGTTGGTTGCAGTCAATAGGCTTACATTAGTTTATGTTAGCTAACTAGTAACAAAACCAGTAACTCAGGGGAAAATAAAGACTCCAAAAACTAAAACTGATTTAAAGGGATCATTTTTGTGCTGCCCTTGGCTGTAACAATGAGTTTTATGTTAAGAAACTGAGGATATATTGTCCACTTTTGCTCTGTTTCTTTGGCAGTGGGAATCCCATCAGCATGTCCGCAGGAAAAATAAGGTGAATGTTTGAGATGGACAAAACAAACAAACAAACAAAAAAGTTTTAGAGACAGAGATGCCACACTTTTTGGAGACCCTTTTTTTAACCTCACGTCATCTCATTAACTGGATTCCTTCATATAGAAGTGAGGAAACGTGAAGCCCAAGTATAAGTGAAGGAGACGAAGAAAATGGAGTTTGGGGTTTTTTGCTTTCTTTATTTTTACTGCGAACATGCTGAGGGATGTCAGGATCCCCGATCGTGCTACGATAAGAAAAATTGTTATGTTTGTGATGTGCATGTAGTAACCTGTTATGTTGTAAACTGCTTGGATGTATTTGGGAAAAGAGAAAACGTTTTATTGCAAAAACTAGCGCTGATTGCATCAGCTGAATGCGCCGCTCAGTGCATCCAGCCACAGGAGGAAATCAGTTCCTGACTCCAGCTTGTCGGTCATGTGAACCACCTGTCAACTGACTCAAACAGTCTTTCTTCCACACAGTGCACATTCATAAAGCACTTTACAAAACAGCTAACAGGTGGATTTTTCCATTTGAGTGCAGCTAGCCAAACAACAAAGAGCCAATTAGTGCTAAAGAGACAGACAGTGAAACTGGACAGTACATCCTTGGCTTCTTAAGAAAAAACTCATTGTTGCAGCCAGGGGCAGCACAAAAGTGACCCCCTTAGTCTGATTTTTTGGTTTTAGTGTCCTTATTTTCCCCTGAGTTATTTGTTCTGTTACTAGTTAACTAACATAAACTGAACACCTGTGGCCATGGAGGTGATTGGAACACAATGATTTGGATGGGTGAGTCGTTACATTTGGCAATATAGTGCATGTAAGAAGTGCCAGTGTTATAGACAGTGTTGGGAAGGTTACTTTTAAAATGTATTCCACTACAGATTACAGAATACATGGCCCAGAATGTATTTTGTAATGTATACCGTTAAGTTACTCAGTGTGAGTAACGTATTCTGAATACTTTGGATTACTTAATATATTTTCAGGCTTTTTACAACTATATGAATGTACTATTGCTGTGTGATTTTTATTACTATTACTAAAGGTTACTTGCCACCGAGCTAACGTTGTTAGCTGGCGTAAGCTGATGTTAGTTCAGAGATCGCAGACTGTTAGACTTGATGGATAGCATTAACGACCTGCTAGCTGCAAATAATCATGTGCAGTTCTGAAAGCAATACCAACTAGATTTTTAAATCTTAATATAAAATGAGTAACAGTAGGGTGGACATTAGGTAAGGCTGCACTTTTTGAAATGATCTTGTATAGAAAACTATTTCTGTATCAGTAATATGTTTTCTTTCTGTCTGCTTTCAGAACTGCACATGATTATTTGCAGTTTGCAGGTTGTAACACAGCCTTTAGTAATAGTAATAAATCACACAGCAATAGTACATCGAAGATACTGAAGTGGCACATAACCCAGGTAGCTACCACAACTAAAGTAGGCTAGCGTTAGTTTTTTAAAAAGAACTTACTTCCAGATGTTTGTTTAGGTTGGAGGTGGAGTCTTTTCACACTGAAAGCAGCTTGGTTGCTGGCAAACCGTGCATTGAACGGTCAGATTTCGCCCGTCCTTTTCTTCTTTAAATGTGAAGTGGTGTCGGAATTTCCAAGTAAGAAATGTATTGCTGCCCGTGCACTGCTGGCTCTGTCGTACTGGCTCTGGGTCCATTGTGTGTGTAACTGACCCCACCACCATTAACAGGACGCTTGCCTTAAGGCCTCTTATTGCGTGTTTTGTTTGGGTTTCTGGCAATGCGTGGAATTACCAAAATTAGAGAGTGGATAGCCTAACATATGAAACAGGAAATGACCGCCGTGTAATCCATTTATTTCAACAAAGTAACTGTATTCTGATTATCACCTATTCAAGCGGTAACTGTAACAGAATACAGTTACTCATATTTTGTATTTTAAATAAGTAACGCCGGTGCATGTATTCCGTTACTCCCCAACACTGGTTATAGAAAGGCCTCAGGGGTCCAAGGCCAAGCAGTAAAGTCACTGTGCCCCCTCAGCTGAATTCCACTGTTACATTTCAACTATAAGTCACACTAATTTGGTAATGAAAACCTTAAAACACCCACATTGCCAATAAAGTAATGCAGTACAATCTCAGTTTAGCTAATCATTCAGTTCACAGTAGTTTAGTGCAGCAACCATGGTAACCAGCATGAATGGGGAGGACACTAAACAGATGGGTCAGTGCAGGTCAGACTTCGGGAAGTACTCCTGTGTTTGTTTGTTAGACGAACTATCAAAGTGCATTACCCCCATACATACTGGATGTGTAAAATCCATGCTAACATTTTGCACAATATCATAATGTCGGTGGACAAATGTGCAGAATTTATTTTTTTAAACCAAGCTTGCTTGATTTTTCCAATTTTGGGATCCAAATAAACTGATCGGACCAATCAGACCACTGCATCTGGCAACAAGTGCTCTCGTAGCTCAAAACTCGCACCTGTACTGAATATGCCAATAGTAAAATAATAAACATTTTACCTCAGATACACAGCTAGACACTGCTCCGGGTCAGTCAGCTCTCTGAAATGATCTCTTTACCTCCTCAGATGTGTTCCCAACCAGAGTTCAAATTGTCTCACTGACATCCTGAAATTTGTACGAAAGCAGTCGTGATACAGCTTCATCTCCTGGATCAAACCATGAGATTCTCCCTGCTGCTGCCTTCGCGTGAGAATTGGATGAACCCACAATCTCTGTTTCTTCTCTTTCTTGTTCAGAAACACAGCTCATCTTTGCTTTATGCCATCTTCATTTTTTTACAGAGCTTTCTTTTAGGGCAAATTTTCAGCAAAAATTAAACACATTTGGTGTTTATGTACGTCGCATGACAACTTTGGAGCCAAACAGTACTAAATTTTGTGTCGCTTTTTCACAACATGCTGTGTAATGGCCTTCTCATTTATAAAGTAGAAATATAAGCCCTCTTCTTCATTTTCACTTCCCAGGCTCAGGTGAAAACTTCCTTAGCGTTTAATGCAGGGGGGCCAAACCCAGAACAATTAAGCTTTTATATTCGTTAATGGGTTGACTTAGTAGAAGTGACAAAGAGCCAGCGTTTCAGTTTTTTTAAAAGGTACCTCACTGTATTAAGATACTGTACCTGCTGTTGTTCAACTCCTCTGGGCTTAAGTAATGCACTGACTCTCTCTCTCACACACACACACACAGAGGGAGAGAGAGGCAAACAAAGGCCAAAGTGTGTTACACAAAAAACACATGGAACATGCACGCGCAGACTCATCACATCTGAGCTTACCAGGAAGCCCATGTCTCTCAGTCTGTCTTTATCACACATCCTGATGGGCTGGAGAACTGGAAGTTACACAAGCAGCTTAGCTTTGATTAGGTGAAGCGTACTGAATGGACTGCTCATGTTTTAACAGCCACCTCCCCACCCCTGAGACGGACCCGGCTGACGACAATAGTGACAGGAATTTCAAAAGAGACGAGCGGACGGGAATGGAGCCTGCATGTTTGTGTGTGTGGCACGATTTTGTGGAACATTAATGTGTTTTATTTCACTTAATAGAGTAAGGATCTCAAATAACATTTATTTGTCGAGACAGCCTTCCCAGCATTGATTTCTCCACTACATCATTTAACTCTGTTTTACTATTCCATCAAGAACAACCCTCTCCTGCATCCGCACAGCGGCGTCTTTAAAACGTACATCACTGAGTCGGTTGCACATCAGCTAAGTACTCCCACTGTGGAGTGTTTTGTCAAGATTACATCAGCTACAAACAGCCCAGTCACACATGAGCGTACGGAGGGACGAGCCGGAGGGAGTGATGGACGGAGAGAAAGAGGTGCAATGGAGCAATTGGGAGCAGCTGTGAAAGAGCAGCTGGAGTAATCGCTTTTCTGGGCCTGCCCACCGCTGTCTCCCTCTCTCTCTCTCTCTCTCTCTCTCTCTCCCTGATCGTTTTTCTCCTCGTAGCCTTTTCACTCACTCAGTCACTCACT